>WURT03200958.1:0-27251 GCA_009936505.3 Holothuria glaberrima
AAAAAGGCCGTGGTCGGCTCGACTTGAACCAATTGGTTGGAAACTGGGCCGTTAAACCTCATCTAACTAACTAACTACACACACATGATATCACCATCGCATAGACTACATGCCTGCCTTGGGCACGGAATAAAAAATCATCACTGTTCAATTAAGAATCAAAAGTGACAAACTCAAGACTGCTGAACCACGTTTCCACTAATGAAATCTATTTTTGACATGAATAAAAATATGTTATTACTGAAAACTGTACACTGGCCTCTTATTTTGCAAGGAGGTTTTCCCCATTTTGAGTCTCGACGAGGTCATGTTATGTTGTTTCCACTATGTCACTATGTGATCTCACAGAAACGTCATGATCTATTTTAACCACACAATATGAATTTTTAATATAATGTTCTATCCAGTGATAAGTAATATTTTCTTAATCCGATTTCTGTTTGCACAATGCCATCATTCCCTGACGTCATTATATTACGTCCTTCCTACCCTGGGACGTCAAAAATACCCCGTGTAGTATTTGTAACACAATATCAAGTATAGACCTAGTATTTGATATTGTTTCTATCCATCGGTAATATACTACACTGTAAGCGATAAAACCAACACCTACGAGACAGAGGCCTTCAAAATTTGAAACTACGATAATGTATGCGTAATGCTTATATTATTTATACGGCAACCAATTCCCTTTGATAAGAATGTTGGTTAACACAACTTTTATAGGCAGCCTTATCTAGCTGTACGGTAGCAAACACTTTACGTGTAGTAAATAGAATTGCTGTTGCCTTGGCAACACTGTTCAAAGATCATCAGCACATCCCACTTGTAGGCCTATTTAGTTGGAGACAGTAGCAAGGAATATTGTCCATTGTATAAAGACTGTGGAGGCTTTGTGTGGATCTGTTAAAATGTTGATGACGTCATTTGCATAGCTCTTCATGTATAAGCGCTAAATCGGGTGGTATGAGTCAACAGAACATACAGAGACAGTAAGATGCATATCTCAATAGAATACTTTCGACCAAAATTAGTCCGATTTGGAAAAGGTGGTATCAATGAAGAGAGAACAGTGTATAGAATAAATTTAAAATGGAAAAGATATATTCCACTCCCTGTTGCCTAAAGGTAAAGAATGTGCCTTTTAAGAAGCAAATACATAGAAGATGCGTAAATTTGCCTATGAATGAACAAAAAACGACGGAAATTAACAAGTTCTTATTGACAATTGGGTCTAGGTTGAAAATATTCATCTAGGATGAATGTAGACTTGTATCAATATCTAACTTTAAATAGCCTTAGTAACATAAGTACATGGTTTAAATGGCCACTCTTTCCTTTTATCTATACATGCTCTCAATGTTTTTGATTTATCTATGATATTGATTAGCAGGCATTTTCAAGTGGGTCGCATAGTAAGGACGTCTTTGATGTTGTGCCTGATGGCTTTTCCCTCTGCGTGTGCTTTTCCAACTCGTGGGGATAATTGCCTTGATTTTGTTTTCAGTACTGATGATAACATGGTGAGATATGTAACTAGTGCTAAAAAAGTTGGGTCTGGTGACCATGGTCTCATTAGATTTGATCTAGGTTTTAGTAACCTCCAGAGAACTGATATTTATTGTACATTTAAGATTTTTTGTAGTGTGAAGAAATGCCCTTATCTGGATTGGTAGGTTTTGTTGTTTGACCTTTGTCCTGCTGAGACTTGGGGTAACTTTCATAAAATTGTTGTCGACACTACCAATTTATGTGTCCCACTCGAGACAGTTTTAAGGAGAAATTGGCCAGTTTGGATAATCATAGAGATGTTCTTATGGCTACCAGGAGAAAGCTTAAATTTTGGCGTTGCTATAGAACCAGTAACAGGTCTTTAGATTTTACTGTCTTTAAAGGACAGGAGCTTTTGGTGGAGGGCCTGATATCGGACACTAAGGGTACGTTTGAGAGAAAATTGTCAAGGGAGGAAAAGATCCCAGGAGAAAATTCCGGTTGGAAACTTCTGACTGGTTCCAACTGGTCCCAACTGGAAATTTTCCAATATGGAAAATGGGACAGTTCCAAATGGTTCCAACTGTTCCAACTGATCCCAACTGGTCAAAACAATGCAGTGAGTCTCAACTGGCCCAACTGGTGTTAACTCGAGTCATCCAAAATCTTTTTATGCTTATTTTATTTCAGGTTAATGCAGAAAGTGAAGGATAACACTGGACCTTTTCTAAGTAATAATCAAGGTATGGCTAATTTATTGAAGGGCTATTCTGTCTCTGTTTTAAGGAAGGAAAACTGTTGTGCGGATGGTCCTTTATACTCAGTCGATATTGTTCTGTCTGATAATCTGCTGGCTGAGAAAGTAAGGAGCTTAGAGGTTTGTAAGGCCACAGGGCTTGAATGGGTTCATCTCGTCATTCTTATTGTAATTGTGACATCTTGTCTGTTCCTCTGAATTGTGGCGCCGCCAGGTCTGGTGATTGGAGGGGACACCACAGATGATGTCGTTATACCACTTCAGTTCCCTTAATGTCTGCGTAACTTGTACCTTCTTTATGAGCCCTCCGTTTGTATGCATTGGTGGGGATCCTTCCAAGAGGTTTGGCAGGTGAAGGGGTCTAAGTCAAGGGCGCTCTTCCCCCACATGTAATATTGTGTCAATTAAAGGTTTGCATAGAAGCAAAACGGTGCAACTTTGGGATATTTTTTCAAACTGATCACATATTGCTGGGAAATGTCCGTAAGTTTAGTGAATTCTAATCTTTGGTAAAGTGAAACAAGTGCCACAAATTAGATTAAAAGATCCCATATTCACGCGAGGCCCCTACAGATGTTTGGAAAGGTATCTCTGTTTTTCGTAGAGTGTTGTTATGAGTATAGTTTCATGTATTATTACGTCAATAGTTGTCATGAAGTGAAGTGGTAACCGTGACGAACGCGCACGAAGCTCGGTGAAATGTTTCATTAAGTAAGACTTCCATGACTAAACATGCATCAAGGCTTTGTATCGAGACACTTTCATTTGTCCAACAAACCTACCTGCCGCTCAAAAAGCTAGTCTTTGACTTGGTTTTTTTGTAAACAGCTTTCAACGTATGCTATTGTGCTTCTCCGAAAGTTGCTATCGGACTTGAAAATAAAAACAATGTTGAGATAATTAGGTTTGAAGCGCGCGGGGCGGGCAAAAATTTTGATAGTTGCGAAGGATTTGCGAAAATTCTGATAGTTTGAGGAACATTGTGATCAAAGTGATTACAGTAGATCCATCACTCGGTCGAAACACACCTCACACTACCCTCTAAGGAAATCTATCGCTTAAACGCCTTTTGGAATCATTCAAATCTTTCAAAATCTTTCAAAACAAATTTCAGATATCGATCGTTGGGGGGGGGGCATGCGCCCCATGCCCTCGTGTCGTGATTTTCAGAAAGCTTTTGACAAAGTTTTTTAGTGAAATGAGCATAGGACATATAACCAAAAGGAGCTTTTTTGATCGGTAGGAAGATTACGTGTCCGTTTGAGTTATTTTCAAATTGATATCTTTTATCCTTCTGATAATTATAGATCATAAAAGTATGACTATTTCCTGAATCCTTATTGCATATATATATGTATATATATGTGAAATGTTGTATACACTAACTACCCTCAGCGTTCTTAAGAAGACAAGTGCAGCTTCCAAAATACTGTTAAATCCTTCATTGTCTTTGGAATACTAACACCAAAGGATTTCATATGAACTATGTATCTTAATTTTGATTCCATACTACCAAAAGGCAACCAACTTTTGTGTTTTTAGATTATGGCACATTCAAACTGTAACTGTAAACTCGGTCCTGTAAAAGGATGAATTTGAATGAATTGCGATGGAAATTGTAGTTTTTTGCCACTTATTCAGAACTTCCCACTTTTATGGTTACACATCACGCTTATCACACTTATAGCCAACCAAATAAAAATGTGTCTATATATCTTGTGGGTTAGACTTGAAGATGATCACGAATTCCAAAAGTTGCAATTCAGAACCAAGGATCCACATTTACTACCTCGAACGTGAAATAAAATTAAAGGTACCAATGAATTTCTGAGTTATGAATGAGTTTCATACTCACCGAGATTGACCCCTTCGCAGTCCATTGAAAGTATTAGAGGAGGACTTTCAAGAGCTCTCTTTCGCAGCTCGTCCACATGACGCCTACAGTGATCGACCGACTCTACTAATTTGTAAGGCACCGATGCCCTTGACCTTCTTTGGATCCGATGTTGTTTGAAGAAATCCTTCAGACGCTCTTCTGAAAATTGAAACTGCATGTATACTTCTTTGTCCTCATTTGTCAAAAGAAAGTACTGTGGATAGGCTTTAAAGAAAGAAACAAAGTCGTAACGAGATCGGAAGTACATGCTTAGGTTCAGTTCTACAAAATCCCTTCTAGCCTGAGCGATGTTAAATAATTCTGCAACAGGGAAAAAATTCCATCTACCGAACAATTTCCGAAACGTGTGGATTGTTTCTGCCACAATTTCTGGTGGAAGGTGTGAACGAACGACCCCGGAAAGACCTTGCTGGCTGTACGCTATCCCTGGAATCATGTTTTTGTTTACTTTTGAGATGAATCGTTGCGGCAAGCGACTGGGCTCCGGCTTGACGCCTCGAGGTCGAACGCCGACTACCTCCCACTTTCCCCTCCACTGTAGTTCAGACGTCCTCTCCATTGACAAGGGTATTGCCGTCACTATCAAGGGAACAGATCTGCCTAGAAAGACATCATAGTTTGAAACTCCCCATAGCATTTCTTCTATTTTGGAAGTGTCAAAAATTCCTTCCCCTAAATGCCTTCCATGATCTTTCAAATGGATAACACATCGGTGCCGATGTATTTCCAGCAAGGCAACTGTGCCAAATACACCTCTTCTGACCCCAGGATCTGAAGGTTGATTTCTTGATGCCATTAGCCAACTGCAGAGATAATTGAACAATGTGATAAGTGATAACAACTCCAAAGCTAATCTCTGAGGACAAGAATATAAGAATCTTACATATTTTTACCAACTTTACAAAGGGTTATCATTTTCAGATTCTTAAAAGGTTACCAAAGGTTGTGGAGCAGACTTGACTTATTCGTGGTATTGCATAAGTAAAAACTTTCCCCCAGTGCATTCCCTCTAAAAGATCAGCTCAGATATTTATCCTTTAGGACAACCGTTTGCCTGAACTGATGATTTATGTAACGTCGGTGTGAGTTTTAATTACAGATCACCCAGTTTCCAGAGAGCTCACACAAAACCGGCGGGGATATGGCATGTAACAATTCATCCAAACTCACCACGGACTAGCAACAATAGCCAATTGTTGTTTTGTATGTGAGGTGCACTACGCGGGCAGTATGCAGTTGTTTTTTTTCTCTGAAAGCCAGGGGAGGGCCCGGAATAAACTTTATTGGGAGAATCATTAATATGAGCAAGGGCCAGGAATAAACTTTGTAGGTAGATTCATTAGTGTTTGAGTTTAAGCTGTTGCACTTCAATTACAAATTGAAGGTAGCAAAGTTCCAGAAAATACAATTAGAGCTGTGTCTAGGAATGTTGCCTCAATATCGCTTTCTGCATGACGCCTTACCACATTTCATTCTAATCTACTTTAACCTATGAAAGGGGCAGCATGGCCTGTTATGTTCTACTAATCCGTGTCATGGAGGACGGGTCAAAGTGGTGTGGATGCTCTCTCTCCCAGTTCTGGTATTATTTAACCGTGAACATTGAAAATGGTGCTAACTATCATCCAAAAATATCATTTGTCAAGCTCCAGTCCAACTCTTGACAAATAACACACACGGTTGACCTTCCGGAAGAGAGATTTTATTGAAGAACGAACAGAATAAGAAGTCAAAAACAAGTTGTGAACGAAGACTGCTTCATGTGCTTTGTGCCTCGAGACCTCACATAAAAGCTCAAACTATTACAGGCCACCAAGATGGCCGAAGCACAATAAAAAGGAGTGGTTAAGGTACCATTCCCGGTGGGTAATTTAGACCCCCTTTTCAAGGCAGAGACAGAAACATTACGAGTTTAACATAGAAATTAAATATTTTGTTACACTTCTTTGAAAGTGTAACTTAAATTGTGTTGTCCCTTTCTACATACGTGCTGCGTAGGCATCTATTAATTTGCCGTAAGTAAGTAGCTTAAAGATTGATACATCAGACATCTTACATGTAACTTTATGTTCCTGACACTTTTTGGAACACTGTATTCAATTTAGTCATCGGAACTGCTCTGTCGTAATTAAATTTCACCTTTCTTTAATCATACCCAATCTTAAAGCCTACTTTTCCATGACATGACAGAATTCTCCCTTTACTTGGCTATCTCAGTCGAACGGTACCTAACTGTAACAGTACTTGAATGTACTAAAAATGAACGTGATAGCACTATTTTGCACCTATTCCTCCATCCTGAGGGCGATATCTTTCGGGGGAGGGGGTTGGGGTAGGCCATCTCTGTGCCAATCCCTAAGAAGACAGTTCATTTGCAGACCCTGTACCGAGCTAAAAAGGCATGAGACGCAGTGTTTCCTTTGAAATCTAGTCGAAGTACTGTGGTGTCAAAGTGGTACAATTTCCTGCAAAATAGTGTATAAACAATTCTATATAGCACCTACATTTAGGGCGTGGTGGCCTATTGGTTAAAGTGTGGGATTTCCTAGGATTGCTAGTTCGACACATGCCAGGTTTATTACGTTGTGTCCTTTGGTAAGAAGATGCTTTATGTCAACTGCTTCTCTCCACCCAGAAGTTAAAAGAGTGACTACATGTAAGGTATCTCTGCATCATTTTGCTCCGATTTAGCTGCAGCTGTCTAGAGAGCTTGTCTCCAGGACGGACTACTGCTAATCAGGGGTAATATTTATTAAGCGCTTTGATACCTTGGTGATAAATCGCCATAAAAAACCAAATATTATAACTTTAACACCTTTGACCTAAACTAATTATACACCTTTGACCTACACTAATTATAACAGAGATCATTTACTCAATATCACCTGTATGATAACTTTGACATTCAGAAATGTGTTCCTCCTTGAGACATCATGTAAAGAATGGTTCACTGTTCAACTTGAGCGATTCAAATGACCTTTGACCGCATTTGAATGAAATCATACACTTTTGGACGTATACCACAAAATTATATTTACCAGCAAATTGAATGGACTTGAGCAAGTTCAGTATCTTCCCAAAACAAAAGTTTGCGGATTTGATTTTAACGTTGACCACCGTGAATTTGACGAAGTCTACTGTTAGCATCAAAATTTGCTTGAATTTCTCATCAACTAAGTTTCATTTGAAATTCTGCTCAAGTTTTGTTCAAATAGAAATCTCGAGTGCATTCAGTGGCTGATGCGATTAAAAAGCCTCAAACAAAGGGCAAATTGAAGAAGTATTACGGTCACGGCGAAAATTGCTGAAGGTACTAACTGAAAACTTACATCCAGGCAATAACACAGAGCAGAGCGCATCCACCCAAAGTATACCCAAGGCTAATGCATAGTGATAGAAGGCTTACTTTGGCTTCTAAGATGACGGTTCATGGTAATTTATAAATAACATACAAAAGTAGAGAATGTTAATCGATGTATTACCCTAAACAATACACTAAAGTAGTACATACTTTTTACTGGCTATTTTAGGTTTGTAAATCCTCCACCCGAGCCCCCCCTCCTTTTTTTAATTTGCAAGGGACGGGAAATGGCTCATATCCTCCTACATAGTTCATCTCAAGTGACCTTAACTTCTGTACATAGCAAGTTGAAATTTCTCTGTCAAGTTCCAGCAAAAAGTTATATTTTTATATCATTGTTACAGTGGTCTGATACCTTTTTATTTTGTCATGTATGGTAGTGTCGACCATGGTTCCAATTGGCCATAGTTTTTTACACTTTGGCATTTTGCCTTGTGTCTTTGGACAGTGAAAGTGTCTGAACGTATTTGTAAAGTTTTGGCACCGCTTTACAACTTAAATAGTACAAAAAACTGCATATATATATTGCTATGTACTAGTAACATACCTGTGACCATGCCTCACAAGGCCAATTGGCTATCAGCCTTTAAAGAATATGTAAATAAAAATATAACTTCCTTGAATAATTATAACAACTGCAGAAAACTGAAATAGCTCTTCACATTAAAGTTAAACGCCTCTTTGTTAACCTAGGAAAAGCAAATTCCATCGCGGTAAAGCAAAAATCCTGTATTTTTGGGTGAGGCCTGCAAGTGAGGAGCATGTACAGTTCATGCTTAGACACCATGCGCTTGAAAATGGTGAGCTACAGTGTTTTAGACATCGAATCAAATACTTGTTGCTCACCAAGTAAAGCTTTTGAAGAGGAAGTTCATGTGTGTTATTGTGCTGATACAAACAACTGAAAAATCACAAAAAATATTCTATACAGCAGACCAACAATACTCCATGTACCTTGCTGTAGGCATGTGACAATAGATAACAGCTATATTTGCCAGACTATTAGACAGGTCCAGGCCAGGAAAAAAGGGCCAATTTTTTCTACCAAGATTTTTTCATTGGATTCAGCTATTGTTAACCTTCCTCTTTGAAGTAAGCTTTTGGGCCACCTTGAATTTCGCCGAGAATTCAAAATGGCCGCCGTTTTGCATATATTTGTACATTTCAGGGGTGATTTTGCCAAGTTCTCCGTTTTTTATCAATTTTGTAATTTCAGACACAGATACATATATTCCAGTAGTTAAGCAATCATTGTGGCACTTTCATATTATGTAAATCCAAAATGGCCGCCACTGCCATCTTTGTTTAATGCAAACTGTGATATCTCCTGAAGTAGGCTATAGGCCAGAGGCACCTCACGGGCATGCCCAACTCTCCAACCTTAGGAAACCTTAGGGTCCCCTGAACACGACATCAAGTAGTAACAGTGAAAATATTGGGTATCACTTGTTCAAAATGGCTGCCAAAAACAAAAATGGCGTCAAAAATTATGGATATTTTTTATTAAATAATAATTAAGAAAATATTCTTAAAAAATATTTTTGGGGTATCGACTCTTCAAATTTTGTCACATTTCATGACAAAAACTTCTAAATTAATTTCGGGACTACATTGGCGAGATTCAGGTTAATCAGGATGGCGGAAAAACAAAATGGCCGACAAACGCCAAAATGAAATATTTCCAAACTTGTGAAAAAACATTGCAAATTTCCAGATTCCCCAATGATTATGATGTAAATTAATGTTTTATAGTTGAGACTGAATTCTACAATCCTTGGCACAAGAGTACTTGATAGCCAATATGGCGGAAAAGCACCGAAGAAGTAAAAGCAATACAGCAAAAATCCTCCCAAATAAAAAAATAATTTAAAAAAAGGCAAAACAATCTCCGAAAATAATCATTAAAAATATATTTCCAATGTAAACTGTAAATATCATTATGAGACAGAAATTGTCAGACGCCCCAGAGACCACGTACAGCTTGGTGTTTGAAACTGCTCTTAGCTGGGGATGGATTGGGGGGATGGTCCATAAGGTTTTAATTTAGACAGCTGTCTTGTGGAGTGGGCTAATGACCACAAGTTTGACGATACCCCATATGGTTTCTAAGACACTGGACTCCAGTGAGTATGTTGTCCTGTACCCTATAACCCACCAGTGAGGTGAACCTTGAATGATTTGCTGGTAGAGAACCAGGCAAAATTACAAATAAAACATTGGTCCAAGCCTAGTTGCCAATAAGTATTTCATATGTGTGTCATATTTAATCTCAAAGACAAACGATTTAGTGAATGGCAATGGTCCACTGAGATGCAAGTAGAGACTACTTGAGGAAAAGTTTAAGAGGCACCCAGACGCTTATAAGAATTCAACATCTGAATTAAAATCATTTGTCCCAATCATTTTGTATGTAAATCATTGCTATGAAATTTCACATAGGAAAAAATTTTAAGCAATTTTTCAAATAAATTTTTTTCCATGGAGGATCGGTGAATCCTCAAAGCAGCCAAAAGCGTAGGATCCCTCAAACTTCCCTCTGACAGGAGAGCAATTGTATTTCAAGCCAAAGAGTTCTCCATCCCCACCCCTTGTGACCGCAGAGCCAAATTTAAAGTGTGAGGGTTAATCATCGAAGCGACCTAATATGTTGAAGAAATAAAAGGCTGTATCATCTATCGTAAGGTGGCCCAAAATGCCCACGTTAGGAAATGTGCGGGGGCTATAAGCCCACGTAGCCGAACCGTCTCCACGGTTCTTGACCCTACACCGCCCACAAAAAATGACACAACATGAAGTTGGTACCAAAAAGGTACTTAAATTATAGGCAGTATGTAATAGCCAGACTGTAGTATTTAGGTATGCACTTGGAACAAAATTTTCTTGCTTTAAGAATTAACGGAAATATTCCTGTCCACACTTCAATCCCATGTGCTTTTCAGCAGTAAAAACATATTTTTTTCGTTAAAAGCAATTTTTTTCAATCCCCCTCACCAAATAAGACAAATTTATTTGTCGCTCCATTAACAAACGTTCACGGTCAAAGCAAAACAGCTGCGTAGGCTATCGCTTTTTGGGTGCAGCGCAAATCTTCAATTCGCTGCACACTGTATGGATAAAGCCCCCTCCAGATAAATATAATTCTGTGACATATACTCGTAAGGTATGAGATATCACGTAAACAGGCTTATGTAGTTTGACCTCTTGTAACCCCTTAATGACATTTGACCTTAATCAGAGACAATGATGGTCATCTGCGCAATGTGGTTTGCCCTTTGTCAGGCATGTTATCCCTATAAGTTACCCTTAAGAAGAAAAAAATTTTATAAACAACGTTCTAAGGACTGGAACATTTGACCTAAGTCAAATTTGAGTAATCATTAACCTTAAAATAAAAACAAAGGTACTTTTACGTAACGTTGGGCACTTGTATGTTTAGTATGATATACATTGGAGTTTTTATGCTTGATTTGTCGCGTTTACAGGGTTTTGACCTTATGACTCCTGTACCCCACATGACTTTTGACTTCAACCATAATCATTAGGGAACGTTTACTTCATACGGGGTCACATTATCCAGACGTTAAAGTATGAGATCCCTCAAGATGTCTTTTTCTGAGATACAGTAAAATTCGGTTTAATTGAACATCTAATTAGAAACTCCGTTTGCTGGAACTGGTCAATCACAAGAATGCATCCACGGCGGGAGTCCTGGACCTTCCCGGAAAAAATTGGGAAAATAAGGAACCCTCAAATGCGATTCCCCAAGTTTTGGTGACCTTGATATCATAATTTGGACAGTGAAATTTTCAGCGTGGCAGTATTTTTCTCAAGTAGGCCTACTTTCATTTTAGGTTTGGGAATCTCAGGTGAGCAGTTAACTCCTGTCTCCCCCCCCCCCCCTTGCAGGAAAATCCCTCTAATCGTAATACGCATGTTTTGGAGATGGTTCTTACTACGACTTAACATGGAAATGAGCAAATTTCCAGAATAAACCGAGCCGTTCTCAAATGTTTTGAACATTCGTTGGAAAGATGAAACATGCAACGAAAACTTTAACACCTTCATACATGTTGGACGTTGTTCAAATCTGTTGGGAAGCCTTCACACGATCATTCATATAGTCATGAACATAAAGTCTTACAGATGTATGATGACGTTTTAAACAAATGTTTAAGCGAGGTTCAAATCTTTTTAAAGATAGCGTTCACCAAATTTTCAGTGAATAACAAGTCGAAGCTCAACGAAAATTTCAGCAAAGATACGTTAAGTTGCTTTAGGTGGGAATTTTACAGCAATGTAAGATGTCACGATCACCATTAGAAAAATCTGCCCCTTGAATGTGGACGACATTACTTGGCCGATAGCGTCACGACTTTGCCGATTTTTCAACAATAGAAAACCGCAAACAACAACATGGCCTTGGAATTTCTACCAGGTCTTCACAGCCCGACAAAAGACTGGTAGTTCAGATTTCCTTAGAACTTATTGGCGGTCACTGGACCATGTAATTTGCAGGAATGTGGCTTTTTGTCAGTTGTAAAACAAGGAGAGAATTCAAGGAAAGAACAAGTTTGTCCAGCTTTCAAGGGGGCGGAATTCTCTAATGCTAAGGCAGCACCCATCTGGGTATTGACAATTTGTAACTGTTTGTCAAATTAGACGGAAAATCGTACGCTTTGTTTTGAAATTCTTGATATAATAATAAGAAATCCCTGTAGGTTCGATGCTCCACTTATAATATACGTAAGAATAGCATAAGACCTAATTTCAGTAAGTCTGTAGTCTGAAATGTAGGTATTGTGGTGAGTGTTGCACCAAAACATAACAACAGTAAACCTTGGAAAGTATTAACTGTTTGAGAGTCTTCTTTATATATGGCTCCAACATTTTTTGTCAAATTTACATTCTAGATACTTCTCAAGATCGTTAGAGCTTCTCATGCACATAGTGTGTACAAAGCAATTATTGTTATTCAGTAGGTCGTGGCTCAAACTTTGGGAATATCATCGGTCACCAAGTATAATAACCAAAAATTTTGGGGGATTGTTCTGTTTTTTTTTTTTTTTTTTGAAATTATTTAGGAAATTTTTGTCACACTTTTATAGAGGCCCAGTGTACCGTACTCGGAAGCAGAAACTTGAGATCTCGTTCATCCGAATTTTTCCGCTATCCGAACTACCTTCGATTCCGATGTGTTGGGATAAACAGATAAAGGGAATCTACTGTTACATATTTTCTAAGCCACAAGTATCTATGTACACACACATAGATACACGGAAGAAAAGAAAATTCTGGATACGTTCCTGATTCTGAATATTTTTTGTATTCATTTTATAACGTTCTGCTTTGTGTTTTATCTGCTGCCATGGCTAGCCTAGTGGTTGGCACAACCCTGGAGACAATAAACTATACATTATCAGTAAATCATGTAAAGGCTCGGCAACCAACATAACTTTTACTTGATTTAACAAAAGGAAACCTACATTAGTAGATTAGTGTAAAATGTCCTAAATACGATTGCCATATTTTTGGTATGACACAAAGATAAATTATTAGGGTGACGTATTATTGAAACAAGGTAACCGCAACTTGCGGTTGCCTTGAAAAAAAGTTTGAATATTTGAGGATCCTTTGATGTTATTTAGGGGAACACATTGGGCAAATTTCACTACTGCAAATTGTTGACATTTTTCAAAGAAGGAACAAACTAGCGATTTTCTTCCTTAACTTGAGGATGGGGGCGTATTTCCACCCATCGAAATTTTGAGTGGGGCTAAAGCACCCAGTCCCCGTTTCCCACGCCTGTGCGACATACGGGTACATAAGCACGGCCATTGTACTTGTTTAAAAAAAAATGATGTTGATTTAAAAAAAAAACTGGTTTTAGCGGTAGAATCTGGTTTCCGGTTTTGGACTTACCATCACGGCCTTGATAGTGGGATAAGTATGTTATAGTTGTCGGTTTAATCACACATTTTGAGCCGACGGAAAGCAGGCAAGGGGTCATTCAGATCGTAACAAATATTGTGGTTTTTCTGATAAACACAGATCTCGCAGAAGCAGTTTTTTTTTTAAATTTGGTATCTTTCGACATGGACGTTTACCTGAAATATTTTGAAAATAATCTTTTCGAAAAATAGATAAGAAGGGATGAATGACAGACTTTCCCTCAGCTATGCTATCAAAAGTAAGACGACACAAAACTACATAAATGACAAAAAAACATCTCTTTGGCATCTATGCATGATCCTAAATAGTTTGTAACTGAAATATAATTTCCACTCTCTTCGTCCAACATGGCATTTTTGTGTCATCTCACCATTTGACTTTGTTGACAAAATAAGAACATTCGCGATGGTTTTTATGTTTGCAGATCACGTTTCATTGAATTAGAATTTGCGCTACGCCATATAAATTTGATTATACTTTACAGCATGTGCTTTGTGTAAGACTCTGTTCCTTTGTGGGTTTTCACTTTTTGACGTTGTTATTACCTAATTTAATAAAGACAGAGGGTAAAGAGGCAAACATCAACCAACATCTTGTTGAAGCGAAACATTAATTGTTAATTTCAAAAAATTGAAATATTTACATGTGTTGTGTTAATATCAGTACGTGTTCATCTCTTACAGCTAGTTGCAAACATTTTTTGTAGTCAGTACCCTGGGGAATATGATTCCGTTACCTTACACCACTAAAGTTGACCGAGTAAATATTAGAGAATAACAGCTGGGTGTTTGATCTCTTTAAGGAAAAGCTGTCAGGGTGAATAGTAAAACCTTAAAAATCTGTTTTGACCTCACCTAGTTGAAAGAAGTTGATACGATGTTTGTAGAAATGTTTAGATATAAAAGGAAAATCTCTTAAGCACTCAGCGTAAAAGTTATTTTGTAGGTTTATGTAAATATTAAGTATAAGCCAAGATACTTCACATTCGGGTTTCATGTGTCTCATTGGTTATGCACTTATCGCACTTATGAGTGGCAGTTTCACTGAAACTTTACATTCAGTGATTTGCAATTTTTTTTTTTTTTTTTTTTGCATTTTCTCAATCGTTTATCGCGTAAAAAGAGTTCAATGAATAGAACATGCTGCTGATAGATTATTGAACAATTATAGATATTTTAGAGAAACCATATTTGATGTTTTACAATCATAATTTCAGATAAGCTATTAAGTTCCCGTTATTATTTTGATAAATCTGTCAAATTTCAAATTTCAAATTTCAAATTCTATATGCAAACCAACTGAGTAATTCTGAAGAACATAAACTCATACTGTCATACGTCGGACTACGATCTACAGTTAAGGAATCTAGGGGATGAGTGTATCAGCTAGCTTCGTAGAAGACTAAAAAATTCTTAAAATTTTTATTTTTTGTTACTTTTGAATTCAAACGAGTGCCCTTACTTAAAAATGGCTTATTATTGCGACATTAATATTTTTCTCTAAGAAATTAAATTGGAAGAAACTATTTTTACAGGACACGTCGGGATGGACTACCAGTTTCCTTTTAGTTGTATCTGAATGTGATTGCTTCATAACAAACCTATAGTTTTTAAGATAGAAAAACCTACATGTTCTTTTCATGCATTGACTTAGGCAGTTACAGTTTTTGTTTGACAACTGATACAATTATCACCACCTTGAGTTGTTTTGAATAAAACATGCATTTGTTGTTTTAACTTCTATAAGAAAGGAAGGAAACATACTGGAATATACTTACTTACCTTACTAAGAGTGTTGAGAAGCAATAATTTTTTTAGCCCAAAGTTGTAACGTTTACGACTGTAGTTTGGAGACATTAGCTGTGAACCAGTTTGCACGTTTGGTGTCTTACATATGCATTGTGCAGTATTTGCTTGGACTTACCCAGTATGCTAAATTTAGTCTCTGTCGGAGGTGAAAGACGTGTCACTCACTGGCACGTCCAAAGGCAATGATATTTGTAATAATTAGAAAGCAATGAAAATTTGTACAACGTTCTGTAATGTGATACAGACAGTTTTAACAAAAATAAAAATTGACCGATGAAATATTTCATCACTATTTAATGTAATGGGTATGTTCTCTGATTCATTTAAAGAAAAACCTTACTCCTACTTAGTCCAAACAGGTCACCTTTTTATACTACAACAAAGTGACCTAAATGACGTTATGATATATTTTATAATAAAATTTGACAATGTGCACGTTTCAAATCTGTTACAAATCAGCAATATTCAACGTTCCGTTAACAACATCAGAGGACACAAAAAAGAGGTCTTAATTGCATTACCACAGTATTTAGTGGAGAATGTTATGAATATGGAGAATTCTTAGTGATGAACCTTGATGTACATTTAGCGGTTTAGCAGCGAAGGGTTCTCAAAAGAAATTCCTACAACAAACCGATGTAAATCAAAGGATTGTACTAGCAAAGACAGATTCCAACTAGCCTTTCCGAAATGAAGTCAAATTAGCATTAGAGGACTGGTCAAGCCTTCGGACACCGTTCTGGCTTTAGTTACTGTGGAGATGACGTTGAAAGTTGCGGCAGACTTTATCCGCTTGTCCGGGACGGTGTTCGACAAGTGGTGGGCAGTGGCGTAACTCGAATGGGTTCGGACCGTGCTGAGCCGTGGTCCCCGGCCAAAAGGGAGCCCCCACTACACTGATGCACAGAAAAAGCCATGCTTGGTAAATTCAAGGTCTAAGAAATTGGGATTGTACCCACAATATTCCTTGCTTTAGGAATGAAAATGAGCATTGAGTTCTTTGGACATATCAGCAAACGAAATATCAAAATTTTCGCTCGCTCCGCGCGCATGCAGCCTCACCGCATGGCAGTGTTTTAATAACGTCTCAGACATATTTGCATTATTCAAAGGTGAGGGTTCTATGCAATTACGACAGTTGATCTTGTGCATAGGAGTCATTATGGAAGAGCAGGGCATTGCGAGAATGCAAAGTAGTGGAATTCAAGGGAAGACTCGCCTTTTAATTGGCTGACGCATTTTAATAGGAATTTAAAGTGTCTCAGTTGCAAAGTCTGCACGCAATTTTGTTCTGAGAAGTTCAACGATTTTCAATGCAAAATTTCGGTGCGGCGCTTTGCACGCATTCATCACGGTACACGCTTCATATCTTATCAATATTATTGGGGCAACAATGCATTATTGTAATCAAAACACTTTCCCGAAGAATTTTATCCGACGTAGAGAGTCTTAGAGCAATGTAATGACATGAGTAGCATATACGGTAACATTTGCAGTATGCATTTGTCTTTACACAATTTTTTTACAACGAGTACCATGCCACAGCCAAAATATCACTAAATAATGATAATTTCTATGCATATAATTAAATGAAAGATTTGCCTGAAATACCTGCATTTTCCATCGAAGCCACCTTTAATTTACAAAAATTCCTCAAAAATGCACAATTTACACCGACCTTATGGCCAAATGTATCTATGGTGGGCTTAAAGCACCATCTTCTATAGTGCCCCCAATCGCCAACGTCTGGCGCCACTGAGGGCGCCATTTGACCTCCTGATAGGGGGCCCATTTGGTCAAGGAGCCGGGACCCCGGGCTCATCGTTAAGCAGCTGGTGGTGGGGTCCTTTGGTCTCCACGCGGGCGGATCGGGTGGTGGTGCACTTGTAGATTGTAGATAGTATGAGTATGCAAGTTGCTATAAATAGTACTGTTAGCTTGCGGGCACTTCTGTTTCTCAATTGTGTAATTGTGTAGTAAAAAGGACTTTCGTTTCTTTCTGCTTCATGTAGACAGTTTTGGCGTTATGATTGTGATCCGACAGGATTTTGTTTGGTTTTCAGTTTTCGATCGTGTCCGTTTCCAAGCAGGTAAAAAGCACAGAAGTCAAATGAACATCACTCTCTGTACTTACCGCAAGGGAAAGCGACCCCAAAGCAAATCACAGCTCAAATTTTGTTGAGCATAACAACAATGGATACGACAGACCGTATCATTCCACAATATTCATTTTGTTACATAGCGAGGCATGATTCAATGCTTTTGTAATGACAACAATTAAGGGAATAGTGGAAAATAAAGGTCGAACAGTCTGCAAAATAGTTTTTGTTTTGGTTATGACTTGCATACTGGTAGCATTTTTTGTGTGAGAAGAATATAACACCTCTGGACAACATGGTCATGAGTGTTGTGCTTAGGTGGAAGCAGCTGGCTTAATAATTAATAAAACCTATAATTATTACAACACGAATGTTTACAGGATGCCTAGCTATTCGCTTTTTACGGTGACTCAATAATGTCATGAAAAGAAAAAAAAAACGTCCCCTGAGAAGCCAAAATGTTGACGTTTAATCTCGTAATGTTTACTTTTAAAGTCAAAACTTTGACTGTTAATCTCAACATTTTGACTTAAAATCTCGTAATTTTGACTTTTAATTTCGAAATTTTGGCATTTAATCTCAACATTTTGACCTTTTATCTCAAGATTTTGACTTTTAATCTAAACATTTTGACTTTCAAAGGTCAAATTTTTAACTCAAAGTCAAACTTTTGACTTTTAATCTGAGAATTTTGCTTTTTTCAGTCTAAACTATACAATCCGTCAACTCTATGCCAACATGACATGGGAACTTTCATTACGACGTTATTGTCATCTCAGACTTTCATACTCTGAAATCGTTGCATTTTTAGGCTGCTCATTTGCACGGTATTGTGTTGAGTGAGAAGCGTTCAAAAAGAATTTTAAGATAAGTAACCTAGGACTCTTCCGAATAAATAGGTTGCCAATTATTAAGAGATTTTGTTATTTATATATTATGTATGCATAATGAGTTGCAAGGTAGTTCACAGCTTCGTGTGTATAGATCGATGCACTTGAGATGTATTCAAAACGTTTTTTTGTGTTGGTAGAGAAATGGTGCGAGAAAAGTTTGTACTCTGGATCACCAAGGATTGGATATAGAAGGAAAAGGAGACTAGTAAGGCTGCAAAATTATTCGAAGGGTCCTAACTATGTCTGGCTACGTGGTTAGAGCATCCGACTTGCTGCTGGAAGTTCTAGATTTCGAATCCTGGCCGGGTCATACCGAAGACTTTAAAAATGGAACCTCAGTACTGCTATTGTGCTTGGTGCTCAGCATAAGGAATGGAGTAGGGAGAACAAGCCAGTGAGCCACAACTGGAAAAAAGGCCGTGGCCGGCTCGACTTAAACCAATTGGTTAGAAACTGGGCCGTAAAACCTCATCTAACTAACTATGGCTGGCATATGGATTTTTATAACAAATAAAGCCGTATGGAATAGCTATTAATGGCTATATAGATGACTTTCGAGGAAACTTGTTTGGCTTCAGGCCGATTACACTAGCAGCAACCCAAGGACTATAGCTACTTCATTATAGCTGTAGAGTCAATTGGCAGTTGTCCATTGGACTAAAGAGCAGAAAGGGGCACTGAGAAAAGTGCTATCGCTACTACAGAGGTATCTTAGAAGAGACGGAAATGACAACTTTGGAGGTGGGGAAGCTTTCTTTACGGATCTGGCCATAACAATTAAAGAATTGAATGCTGGTGGGGTATGCTGCGGAAACATTGCTGTCAGTTCTGGAGAGTGCTCAATTAAAAAACAATGGTTTCTTAGATGGAAGAAGATTAAACAAACAAATTCTGCGATTATGCTTTTAAAATATTATTCAGGCAAGTACAAATACATAATTCCTTGAAACCCTCTCACAGTAAGCATGTGATGTTTTTGAAAGATTCATTTACTGACAACCATGGACGGAGATCCGTCTTTGAAGGTGTGGGGTGTATAGTCAGTGGCACTATCTATTCGAAGCACCACCATCAATTAGCGCGGAGTGTACCCAGAGAATATTGACAAAATACCCTCGAGATCCCCGGAAATGACCCATTCCAGTCTTTGCAACGTGGTAGTATGACAACTATCAGTTCTATTCTTGGCTCATATCATTACGTTACACCCCTCGTTTGTCGACTTGCCGCACGTGGGCTATTTGCCCAAGCCCCACCCCCCATGAGATGCTTTGCCGTCCGTCCGTCGATGGTCAACATGTAAAATACGGTCCTTTGTTCGGAACTCTACACTGAACAAAAGTTATCTTCACATAAATACATGGGTCCTATAAGGATGCATGGTCTTTATTTTACGGCATTTGCGTAACTTTTCACACACGTGACCCCACAAACTCGATGAATTCAGTGTTAACAAAATTAACGTGAACTCTGTCAGTTTTGCACAAAACAAACCACTGGTATCCAAATATTTGGATGACGTTCTAGTTATCAACCACCGATCATTTGATAATTTCCCTTATCATGATAGATTCAAATGTCTGGGACTTACTTCTCTTGAGTTAAGAAGGATTAGGGGGATATGCTGCAGGTTTTCATATTCCTTTCTGGTATGAATTATCTGTCTAATTGTTACTACACTACTTAGAGGTTTGTGCTAATTCCCGTGTTCGTGGCCATTGTATGAAGCTGGTGAAGCATTTCTCTAGGCTTGACATAGAAAATTCAGCTTCTCTCATACAGTTTTCAATGAATGGAACAGTCTGCCTGAGTGGGTTGTTAATTCAGCTTCAGTCAATTGCTTCAAGATAAACATTGACAAGTTTTATTGTGACTGCGGCAGAATCTGATTGTAGTATGTGGGTTTTGGAACGGGTTTTTGGTTTGTTTTGCGTTTTGTTTTGGGTCTGATTTTTCACAGGGCATCTTATGGGGCGTTTGCCCTCCTTTGCACCTAAACTTGATGTGTTATGCCCATACACTTCACTGTGACTAATCGATGAAGTCTTCAGCCCTGTTTCCATAATCATCGAACAATCGGTAAATATGAATGGTTTATTTAAAGTTTCATGTAGCCTAGGTAAAATTTAGAGTCACCGTTCAATCCGATGAATAAAAATGACATGAACTATCACGTGCGCATTACGTGGATCGAATTCAAATAGGCTAGAACATTTACACTCGACCTGGTTTATTCCATCCCTTGTGTTAGTTTGATAAATTATGTAGTAGGCTACTAGCAATAAATTACAACAGACACTTCATTAATGTTGAGGACGTGTCTATGCCTTGTGACTAGCTTCCAGAATTACGGGATCTCTTTTCTCATCAGCTTCCATTGGCGTAGCCGGAGGGGGCATCGAATTCTAAAAAAAATTGTTTACATTTTTTGTAATGGAACAAAAAAATTGACTTCAAATGATGCTAAATGTTGCACCGGATGGCATCTGAGGGTACTTAAATATTCAAAATTTCTCAAAGGGGAGGGCGACACCCCTCCTCTTACACCCCTACCCAGGCCGGGGATCAGGCCCTGCAGTTAGCCCCTCGAAAACATAAATCCAGGCTACGCCAGTGTCAACCTCAGCATCCTTGCTCTGGAACCCAACGTGCTCAAAAACATTGACGTCAAAATGACATCATCGCGGGGCAGTTTGCTAAGGTCAAAGCAAGAAGAAAACCCTTTCCATGATGGGTTCAACTGAAACAGAAGTAAATATATTTCCCCCATTAGACACCTGGGAGGGGAAGTTTGCGTTAATGTGTTTCTCATATCACATAAATGTTGCACCAGATGTCATCTGAGGGTACTTAAATATTCAAAATTTCTCAAAGGGGAGGGCGACACCCCTCCTCTTACACCCCTACCCAGGCCGGGGATCAGGCCCTGCAGTTAGCCCCTCGAAAACATAAATCCAGGCTACGCCAGTGTCAACCTCAGCATCCTTGCTCTGGAACCCAACGTGCTCAAAAACATTGACGTCAAAATGACATCATCGCGGGGCAGTTTGCTAAGGTCAAAGCAAGAAGAAAACCCTTTCCATGATGGGTTCAACTGAAACAGAAGTAAATATATTTCCCCCATTAGACACCTGGGAGGGGAAGTTTGCGTTAATGTGTTTCTCATATGGAAAACGGAATATTGATTCCTTGAGGGCATTATAAAAAACATCGTAAAAGTAAAAAAATTACATAAATTGCCACAAAATAGTTAATTTCAGAACATGAGATTTCAAAATTGAAAAATTTGGATGCAACTTGCAAGGTCTGGGAAGTGCCATTTCCAGCGATCTAGGAAGCATTTTCTGCGAAAATTTTCTTGCACGCTACTCGCCAACCTATGGTGGCGCTCCACTTAGATAGTGGACCTAATCGTGAAAGGGACCCCAAATTATTCTGGCCCCGGCCCCCCACAAGCTAAATCCGGCCCTATTTTTTGGCAATGTCTTTCCGACTGCGCCTGACCGAATGTTTCTTCACCTGGACACAAGTCAGTCTCCTTTCAATAGCTTATTTGGACTTTAATTCAGGAAGCGAGTTTTTCAGATTGCAACTTGTGATTTGACAAAACAATTCAGCAAATGCGTTTGAGAGGGAAAAGAGGTAGTTACTACGGGTTACTACGAGTAACTCATTGGATCTCTAAAGCAACAGATCGAGATAAGATGTTATTCACCAGTCAATCCGAATTGTGATATCTTTTGGAATGCCGAACGTCGCAATGTTACTCGTTTCTTAATATACTTGGGTGCGCTACCACAGCTTTGTAATTGACCTGTAATTCATTTATTGCGAAATCACATTGGAACATCCCCGACTGTCAAAAGAGCTTAAAATAGCCACATAGGCCTATCCTGTTCTTTGTTGTACATGCATGCCCCCTCCCCTGCCACCACCGGTGGTGCCACTTCACTTATAAATTAATGTAGCTTTTTTGCAAAGAGGTACTATGATAGAAGTGTAAGAAGTTAAGAATGAAACTATTTGATCCCCGGTAAACCCTGCTCAGAGATGAACATAAAATGCAGATGTCTCATCTACATATCACTAGGATAGAATGTCTAACAGTCAAAATGAATGGGAGCTCACCCAGCCGTGCATAAAAGACCCTGGGTGTAGCCGGAATTTCTATGTGCAATACAGATCTCTTTCGTACCTCAGCTTGATCACTTCGAGTCATATTTCATCCTCTCCGTTTTCCATCTCTAATTTTCTAACTATACGCCAGTCACGCTACTACAGTAGGATAGTCTCGAAATATATTTCAATCAAAACATTTTTAAGAAATAAACTTAGAAGGTATAGCCAGTGTTGTAATGAGTATCATATTTGGATGGCTTTCTCCCTTGAGGCAGGCTGTGTTTGCTAACGTTTGATCTGTTGATCGTCGTATGGCTTTACAAACAGACCGTTATTGCAGTGGTATAAGCTGTGTAATTGTCACTGGAATCAAAGTTCGTTCATATTCACATTCCCTTCAATGAGTGTGCAATACATCTTTTTAGGATGAGGTGCAGCCTTAAAGATGGTTTGTTTATATTCGGTGCAGAAAATTTGTTATACAGTACCTTTATAAGCATATTAACATTTGTGAAACAATAGGTAATGCCACACACGGTATCAGGATAGGTTTATTTTCGAGAAGAAACTAAGGTTACCCAAAAAAAAAAGATATCCCCTTCTTTTTAGAGCATTAATAATTAAGAGGTCCAAAATTTTGAACTTTGGAATGTTGCGATATATATATATATATATATATGTATATATATACATATATATATATATATAACAGTAATGCGTAACGTTGGTGAAAATCACGATACCGCGGTTTCGTTAAGGGGAAATTGAAACAATAAAATACATAAGCTTATATTTCCCCCTATGGTGTTTATACAATGTCCATAATTTCTTCGACATTGAAGTAATTGTGTTCAGATTGTGTGGTTGACAGGACGTTACCATACGTTTACGCATTCTATATAAAAAACGGAAACGATTTATTCCCCTTATGTACAATTTCCCCCTAATGTTGGTTTATTGCACACGACATTTCCCCCAAAGTGAAAATTAGGCATATATATATATATATATATATGTATATATATATATATATATGTACTCGAACACATTAGGTCCATCAAACAAAACCTTTAAGGTTATCCGGTAGCTACACTTTTCAATCCCCCCACAGTGTTCGATGAAGGACCTGGCAGTGACCGCAGCCATAATTTGCAAAGGTTCCGACCGTAATCGCCTGACTTCGGAAAACCGGCTTACCCTGAGGCTCGGAACCCTCTCACCAAACAGTCTTAACATTACAATGGACCTTTTTTAACTTGCCCCCCCCCTTTGAACTTACCTTTTTACCAGTTTCACTCGGCCCTCATGTCGCTGTTTTCCACCCTGTCGTTTTTCAGAGTTTACAACCGATCTGTTCGTGCCCTTTTTCAAAGTGTGCCATCTCTACTTCTATTTCATTGTTGTTCATTTTTTAGCCACCCGATGAAGGTTTTATACCCGAAACGTCGTATAATTTTACGCTAACTTTTAGCACTTATTGCCACCTTTATCGCGATCTTTATATATAAATATATTTATAACATTATTTCAATGGAGAAAATAAACCTTTGCGTCGTACAGATTGTGTCACCTGGGAAGGCTCATCAGCGACTGACTAGCATGTACAAATAACCTTAGGTGTACATTAGAGACATTCAGAAAGTAGGAATTTCTGTCTGTGTTTGCATGTGGATATGAGTTCAGATCATTTGTTTAAAGTTTTCTGTCTGTTTAAAATGATAATATAGTACTTTTCTCAGAGACAGAGTTGGCACCTGTGGGATTTGGGGCTGTATGGTTGAGCGTGCCGCAGTATTTTCCACGTGATTTTGTATTGTGTGCCCTTTTCTTTTAAATCCCAGACGTATTTGCTGATTTCGGTGTCTTTGGTTGCTAAAGCTTGCTTTGTGTGAATATATATATATATATAGAGTAAGTACAGTGACGTTGCGACTTTTATACGAATGAGTGTATAAATATACATATATATATAGACGATGATAAATAGTGTGGTACACAGCGATGACATAATAAGAGGCAAAGCCTACAAGAGCTGGTGCGGGGGTGTTCCGGCAGTGAACAAGTGGTAAAAACCCTACCTGTTTATTTACACAAGCTCAAGGAACAGGTTACACTGCGTGATGATGACTTTTTTAAATGTCATTAACTTTCGAAACCGCAACTTTCTGATAACGAACTCCAGTTCCTTTCCAAAGGTCTCAATTTGACTCCTCTCCGCCTTGCGTGGATCGCTGCCCCCTGCGTGGATCGCCTTTCTCTCAGGGAGAAAATCGCAACCTTTGAACGGAATTTGAGTCTGGCAGAATTCTTCTACAGTGATGGAGACAGTGATAGTGACCAAAGTGTTACTAAGTTCCAAGAGAAGTTTACCAGGAATCCTTCTTCCAACTGGGACAATTTTCTCTATGCTTATATTTCTGTTATTCCCGATGAGATCATGAATGCACCTGATTAGCGTGCTTTCCAATTTAAGCGTTGATGAACGTGCTGCCCTCCGTGACTTGAAAGATAATTGTAATATTGTGATTCGTGCAGCTGATAAGGAATCTGCCGTTGTTATTATGGATAGAGAATTATACATAAAGAAGGGGTATCGGCAACTTGATGGCCCCAGGTGTATGAACGTGTTTCTGAAGCAGTGCTCAGTGATAGTGAGTCTGAGATAGCGACTTAAGCCGGCAAATCGTACCGTGCTGATATTCTAGCCGAGGATATGCTCAAATTTGCCATTAGGACAGACACTAGACCAGACCGTTTTTATCCGCTTCCAAAGGTTAATCCAGGGTGGGATCAAACTTGTGCTTTATAAAAAGTATATTGATGCCATTGTTGGGGTTGCAGTGGGACCTCGCTACGATTTGGAGATGTTCATTAGTTTTGCTTAACCCTTTTGTCCGTTTTTGAAATTCACTCACTGTATTTCCAATTCCTCAGTAGTGTTTTTAGACACAGAACTATCCATTTCCGAAGGTAAAATTAAGACCAATCTCCACTTTAATTCCACTGACTCTCACAACTACCTCATGTACTCTTCCAACCACCATAGATCTTATAACAATTCGATACCTTACTCACAATTTTTACGGGCTAGACGGATTTTTTCAGACGACCAAAATGTTGCCAAAGCTCCAAGCAGATAATTTCATTCTTTGAACAACGCAAGTATCCACAAAGTGTGCGCTCTAATGCCCTAAACCGCATACAAGGAATCGATAGAGCCTCTGCCCTTACCCCAAAAGATAACCACACACCCACCAGACGCATTCCGTTGGTTCTATCCTTTCACCCTCCTGTAACTTCCATCGTAGCTATTTACAGGAATGTAGAGACCCTTCGTCATGACCCATCCTTACGTGAACATTTCCCTGAACCCCCATCACAGCATTTAGAATTGAAAAGAATATATCTAAGCACTTGGTCAGTGCCTCCCAACCTCAGTCCGTGGTGCCCAGCCCCCTGGAACTTTTCCTTGCAACCGTGGAAGATGCAATACTTGCCCGGTGGTCAGCCATGATAAAATCCTCTCCATTGTAGGTCAAAACAACAAACGATTTAACATTTACCAGCACTTCACCTGTACTTCCGCCAGTGTTGTTTACGTTCTCGTATGTAAACGCTATAATAAACTGTATATTATAGAACAAAACGTTGTCTTGCTGACCGAGTCACTGAGCACCTGAGTTCAATTAAACAGAACCTCCCAGGTTTCCCTGTAGCCCCACACTTCAACCCCCGTCAGCATGTTCGATCCGTGACTTGATGGTTTCTTGTCGTGGTTCCGATCCTGATTCTCTGGCTGCAGAAAACCATCTCATTATGAAACTTGGAACCTTGTCCCCCATGGTCTGAACGTTAAATTAGAACTTCTATAAATCATTTTTTCATTGCTTTGTCGTTTACCTTGTTAACTGTTAGTTACTTGTGTTAACAACTTTGGGCACGAACAGACCAACAACTTTGGGCACAAACAGACCTAAAGCCGGCATGGCGCTTGGATTTGTTCATGCCCTTTTTCCAATTTGTACTTTTGGCTGTATTACCGTCGTAACCAACTTTGGGAACGAACAGACCTATAGTCGGCATGGTACTTGGACTTGTTCGTGTCCTTGTTCTAATTTGAACGTTTGGCTGTGTCAACTATCAATTGCATTTTTCGCACACCTGATGGAGGCTTAAACTCGAAACGTCGTTGACTTTTTCACAAACCTGTAGTAATATTTACTTTTTTCGACCTATATATATATATATATATATATATATATATATACCTGGATTACACCTTTAGTCGACAATGAATGTTAAAAAAAATGTACTTTAGGTCGTCGTTTACAATAGGGCCTCATTTTTGTGTGCCCTCATGTTTGATGCACTACTTCAACCCATTCTGTATACATTCTAAATACAATAAGTGCCTAAATAAAACCTATATGGCGCCCTCTTTATTGTGTCTTTATATGAGTGAACTTGAAAAATGGGATATTATATCGGCTTGTACAAGAAGTAGTCATATAATTATTAGTGGTTATTATTGTTTAATTATTGTATAATTGTCGATTCTTTAATCACTTATTCTAACAGTTTATGTGTGCTAAGTTGAATAGTATGTTTCCTTGTGCATTGAACTCTAAATTTTGCACTAGCAGTCTAGTCATTGCTGAAGAAGGTCCCAGGGGACCGAATATTTCAATAACATTCATTTTTTGGAATCTGTATTCCTGCTTGTCAACTATGAGACTGATCTCTTCTTTGTTCTTGTGTATATTTCTTACTGGAATACAGGTGGAGCTAACTTATATATATATATATATATACATATATATAAATATATATATATATATATGTATATATAAATATAAATAAATATATATATATATATA
>WURT03201178.1:0-27245 GCA_009936505.3 Holothuria glaberrima
TGATTGGTGCCCTCCGATTTTGGAAGATAAACGCCCAGAAAATAAAGAAAAAGTTAAGACTGCCTTGCCAAAATCTCAAAGACCCTAGTACAGAGCTTAGAACTTTGGAACACGTAGAGGGCGCACTTACGATAGTTGCGAACGTATGTACTAGTTGGTACTAGGGTCTTGACCAAGACTACACGTACCTACGTACCTGATACTTGTATGTGCAAAGTACAATCCTATCATTTATTTCGTACTTTGCATTATATTACGCTGTGCCAAAGCCATCGAGATTAACAGTAAGGGTAGGCCTAATGCAGAAATGAACCAATAAAATGGATTTTTTGGTTAAGGTTCATCGTTTAGTCACACGTTTGATTTCCAGCTACCTACATTGAATGAATACTTTGCCGTTCAAATATAGAAAATTAGATATTCACATGACGATTTGACCTCCCTAAAATGGTCTAATTTTTACATCCCTAGTTTAACTTATGGGCGTACACTTCATATTCAGACATCTCGAAGACACCATAGATTGACATAAACATCTCGCACAGACATACATTTCGGAGCTCCTGCATCACTATAGGTTATGGGGTTCCCAGTTGGCAACATGGGATACCTCATTACACAATAAAAGGGCGGGGTACAATCAAACAGTTGTAGTTAGTCAGTACAACATGAAATGTATGTCACATGGTATCTTATGACTTAACAGCCTCCGTAAGTGTCTGCTTCTTCAATAAACATCGACTTTTGTAGTAATGAGAGTAGGTCTTATTATTAAAAGGGTTACCAAAGATAGCACCATTTTCGATCTAGGGAATGTTAGAACAAGAAACATTTCTTAAAGAGTAGAGGTGTCATCCAGCCCCTGGCAACATCCCATTCAAGTACACCCTACCAAAATAGAATAAATATATAATGACGATTTCTAAACAGATAATCAATTTAACTCTTTACAAATCTTTACCAAAGGATAGCACCATCTGAGTCCAAGCCACCCCACAAAGACAAAAAATTTCTCAAAAAGTATAAAGTGTCATTCCCTTCTCTTCTTGACTTACGCCCAGCCAAAAATAGGAAGGATATCATTTAATGATGCCAATTTGTAAAGTATAATCAGTTCAAAGCTTTGACAACGATAGCATAATTTTGAACCTAAGCCAGGCCTTACATGCACTCCTCCCCTCAGCACTATCCCAATGATGGCACTCACGCACAGATGAAAAAGCAAGGGTACGCCAGGGTGTCAAATATCTGTAGGCACGCCACTTGGTGCACCACTTAGATAGTGTCATGAACCGCCCCTGGTGGTTTCACCCAGGCTACGGCCCTGCATGCTACCTTTGACATTTATTTATTAAATGAACTATATGACTTAAAATACCGAACGAAAGGAAATAGAAAAATACAAAATAATAAAATTTTGTTTTATAAATAACAATTTCTCAACCTTCGGTAAGATTTCTGTGCTTCGCACTTATGTTTGATTTGTTACAGAGTATAGCTTTAAGGTTTCCATCGGCCGCCATGATCGTCAACAGTATTCGAGCCTGTTACCAAGTCTTCGTCGTTTACTGCTTCCTATTTTATTTGTTGCATTATCTCTCCGAGCATTACGATTTGGATGCACATCTCTCCAGCAAACCACCGATGAAGTCACCGAAACCTTTCTGTTGCTTTAAACCAGGACCAAATTCAAAGTGAGTATCCCCCACCGGGCCCATCTCCATCAGTATAGCTATGACACCCACTTATGTAATGAGGGCGATAACAAGATAGCTAACACACCTACAGCAGCTCTCTTGGAACAACCAATAGCTATTCAATAACAAGTAAGACATTTAAGAAATGAAGGGGCAGATTTCTAGCATTTTGTAAACGTTAGCGGCATGACCCCTGCTCTCATATGTGTATGGGGCTTCTTTATCGAAAAGCACAACGTTTTTGCCCAAATCCCTGGGCCTTTAAGAAGGATTTTTTAAACGAATATTCCTACAAAATCAGCCTGAAATTTAGGTTGTCTATTTTAGTTTCTTTTAGATATGACAGTACACCCTTACCCCGCCTCCCATGCATATGCTTGCTCTCCCAGTTTCTGCCACCACTTTCCCCACACCAAACGCTGAGAAAAGGAATTCCACCTTATTTTCTTTGAACAGAAAGTACTAGGAAAGCACAGTTGTTAAAAATTGAACATGACCTGAGAACTTCAAATGGCATCGAGCAAAAAAATCTTGAACGGAAGATATGTTAGAAAAACAGGCAATTCGATGGACGAGGTACGTTACAACCATATATTGGCCTCCTTTTGAAGACTTTACCCAATGTGTGTTCACGTTACTGGGTTGTAGATAATTAAAACTCATACTAGACTCACGGGATAATGCTTCAAAGGGAAGAGCCGTTGCTGCCAGAGAAAACCATGCCCTCCCCGAGGAAATTGTCCGAGTTTAGTTTTTACAAAATTATACCCGAGAAAGTAGTTTTGCCCGAACTAGGGTGGGGGTTTGCGGCTCCAAGCCTCTCTTGCTCGACCCCTACGATAAATTCCTGATTCACGAAGCCGCTTAACAGCTGCATCTATTGCCTAAACTAAAACGAAGTAAATAAAAGCGATGAGTTTTCCACTTCTTAATTAAGTTTAATTGTGCATGCTTAACCATTACGTGGACTAAAGAGTATTTTGGGTGATAGTATTATTCCAGGACATGAACGGATCCGGGGTGATCACTTGGAGCTTCATCCTTCCTGATTTTTTTGGCTTAACTGACAGTAGTTGACGTTGCATTAGTCAGTTAATGTACCGGTTTCACGACATAAATAAACCAGTCAGCCAGTAGCAGCATTTGTCTTTTTCCATGCTCACCCGGATCCCCGATCAGCCACAACCACTGGTCTGCAAACAAACCTTTTACCTTGCTCTAGCAATTAGGTGTACATTAACAAATAGTGTATATATAACCTCTGGGTTCTCTCATTGTAGAAAAAGGACTTAAAAATGTCATTTGTAGTGTGCCACTAAACAATAGTCGAAGTCTTTAAACACTGTAACACATTGGTTTATATTTTCTGTCTAAAGGCTTGTTCACAGATGTCGTAACGGTGTCTTAAACTTTGTTATCATCGGACCTTTGACAATACTAATTGCAGTGTAAGTATAAACTTACAGCATTTTGTGTTATTTTTAGGGCAATGCTCGAGTCCGGATTTGAATGCGAGTCCGGACTCTATCATTGTCATTTCAGTTGTGTGTCAGATGTGCAGAATCTCTTAGCTTGATCATTTACCATCAAAATGTGAACATCTCAACAAGTGTGGAAAAAATCATAAATTTTGTGACAAAATCTAATAACTTAAAGTAAGGCTTGTAACTACAATAGTTTGATAGTTACTCTGTGTACTTATCTCTGTAGTCTTGGCTGGGCTATAGTACTCACCCCGTTGTAAAACTAGGCTTCTCGCGAATCTGGTTGATGTGGTAGTGTTATGAGAGCGGCCGTATCAGGCACAACGTTAAAGGTTCAATGTCTGAATTCGTTAGCGATCATCCTTTCTTAAATCAGTGTAAGTTCGAGTTTGGTAATGTTTTTTTCGACGGAGGCCTTTCAGGAACTTTCGGCTCGGCAGTAGCATCTCTCTAAGTTCTTTTACAAGGTCCCTCGTTGAAAGTTGTTGTAAATACACAAATAGCTAGATATCTGTCTGGAGAATACGTCTGACTCCGTGTCAACTGTAGTATATCTCCGTCTCTCCTCGGTGCAGAATACCCTTTATAAGGCTCGGTAACATTTCAGTATTTTTAGTTTGTTTGTAAAGGATATCAAATGGCATTGAATTTACTCTAAACAAACCTCGAAAAGGAGATTAAACCGTTATTTTTAGCAATTGTCCTGGTACCAAATGGTCAGTGAATTTGACGATGCAAGGGAATTCTGAGTGGGGAGATGGATAGGCTGGTAGTCTGAAGGGCCAAAGGGGGGGGGGAAGCACCCTTGAATTTTTTCGTCCCCTAGAGAGTTTTCAAGTTGTCTTTGACCTCATTTTTACTCATTTGCCCCCCTGAAAATCTCCCCGAAGTCATTCGCCCCCTTTCTGCACCTTTTCTGGCTACAGGCCTGTAGATGGATGCTGGGATAGGTGTTTCCTTTGAAACAATAATTATACTCAAGGTGTCAAGGAATTTTCAATTGGCGCAATATATCAATGATGGATGCGCTCGAAGCGAGATGAAAAATAGCCTTTTTAAAGACAGTGCAGAATGTTTTACTTCGTCCTGCATTATCTACGTTAGATTGAAACGTCCTTCCTTCTAACCGTTTTTCTTCCATTCACTTTGTCCGTTTTACAGTCAATAAGTTAAGCTATCTTTCCCAGTCGCCGGCCTGTAAGTTCCCAACCACTTCTTACTACACAGCAAAGAATACTTCAGCCAGGTCTCTTAAATGAAAACCTAATTATCGTGGAAAATCCTACAAGTGAATCCCAAATACTAGATGTACTATTGAAACCAGGATTTGAAAGTTCACTTTGAGCACGCAGTCTTCCTGCAAATTCAATAAACATTCAGCTTACTGTAAAACAAATTGACAATTAAGTCCAAATTAACTTACAAAAAGTTTCATATCAAGGAATGAATAACTTCCAAACATTTTTCTGCATCGGTATTTGCCAAGAACTTTCAAGAGAATTTAAAAATGAAGGTGTACTGGTCGACAGGTGTAATCTAAAGACTCTCAATGAAACACTCTATGGCAAAGGTGACTGTTTCTTTAAAAAGTCAATTCAAGTGATGAAAATTAGAAAGACGAAACTTTATAAATTTCATTTGTAATTAGTTTGTAAGTTAGCCACCCTACCGACTTTTTCATTTTTTCAACGGCAGAATCCTTTATTATGCATCCGAAGACTACACATCTGGGAGCTTTGCTTTGACTGGCGCATGGTTATGGTTAATAATAGTTGGTGGTATTTCACAAATTGTAAGTATTCAAAGTATTCCCTTTGTTCGATGCAAAGTGATAACCTTTTAGTATCATTTATTGTCATCGGGAAAAATTTTTTGTAACACTTTTTTATAATGCCTGTATATTATCAGACGCGTAGCCAGAATTTTGTCAAGGGGGGGGGGGAGAAATTGGGTTAAAATGACAAAACGATGCCGAAGGCTCTGTGAGAGCGAGAAAGGTTTCTCCCACCTGCGTGTGGCCCATGGTCCCGCCTTTGATGTATTAACGAAATTGTTGGCATAAGAATGATGCATAATGAAATCGTGCAACTTAAGTTTGTATGTAAAGTCGTTTTACCATGAAACGGTTAAAAGGTTTCACATCATGTTGGCTGCGCAGATATCTTCAAAGCATTATCTTGACAATTGTCTTTGTTTCAGGACTACTGGGTTTTGAATGGAGGGGATCATTATGAAGAACGAAAGTCACCAGTGGTTAAACAATAAGAACTAGGAGACATGTCAATCAAATTTTGGAACCTGAAAAGGACTAAATCATCCTTAAGAACATATTATTGTCTGACAGATTTGGTGTGTGATTCTTCTTCCCTTACAGCTCTCTGATTAAATAAACCACAAAAATCACTATGACACTTTTTTATGATACCCTTAAACTTTTTTAATTATAGCCACTCCGATAACTCAATTGCCGGGCGGGATTCAAGATGTAAAGGTAACGGTTTCCTAGCTAGAGTTCCAATCATTTTAACCAAGCTGTCCTGTCGAAGTGATAATGGAAACACTCATACCGCCTGTTATGGACAAAGGACCGCTTAGTGCGCCGAAAAATGTAATTTTCACCTCATTTTACATACAAAAGTTAACCATCTACACACCAAAGTAGCAGTATGAGTAAAAAAAATAAATAAATGCTCAAGGGGTGAGGCGGCGCCCCTTTCGCCCCACCCCTGTGTATTATGTCTTATCAAATGTATACTTGTAATAAATGAACAATGAGGCTTTCTTGCATAAAGCAAACTCGGTTACAAAGAAAGAAAGAACGTAGAGAAGTTTTGCAGAAGATCTGCAGTCTTCTTTACTACTAATTCGAAACGTTTGATTTCATTCATACTTGAAAGAAAAATTGATTTTTAAATCTGGTTTTCTCAAACGGAAAATGCACATGCTTTAGAACGTGTGTTTGTGGACACTGACGATACAGTCTGGCATTAAGCGTCATTTGTAAAGAGAGATGTTTAAATCCCTTACAACAAACGCGTGGCCGTTTTGTTCCAAACCCTCAGGTTTTTACATGTTTTGGCCACAGATAACCACAGGTTTTTGCATGAAAATCTATGTTTTCCTTTGACAATAACACAGGTTGGCCAGTTGCCACACTTTGTCACAGGTTTGACGCAGGTTTGTCACAAGTTTTCACAGGTTTTACATGCAAAATGTGTGGCAATTAAAACCAATGTTAACAAAGAATTCTGAGACAAAACCTGTGGCTTGAAATTAAAGAGAAGGAAAGGTGTGTCAACCTGTGTCAAACCTGTGTCAAACCTGTATCCAGAGTGTTCCAAATACTCAGGTTTTCACCCATGAAAACATGTGAATTCTTTTGTTTTCACGAGTGATCACGGGTGGTTTCAGACACAGGATGACACACCGTTTATGTAAGGAATGGTTTTTACACACATTGCGTTTATTCTTTACCAGTGGTATTAGGATTTTAAAATTTTAAAAGTGTGTGTGTATGGGGGAATGCTGTGCGTACGTATTGTTCCTGTAAACTGTGGTGTTGCCAGGAGTTAGTGATGGGGGGGGGACACAGAAGATGATGTCGTAATCCCACCTCTGAAAAAACCCACGAAGTGGTGAAAATTTTGCATATGCATATAGTTTGAACACAGGGTGGATCCTTTGATCTTTTGTCACCCCGTGCAGGTGCCGCCCTAGGGAAGGGTCTCAGGGAGGGATGAGGGATGAAACTTGTGTTCATTTATATTGGTGCATTGTAAAATGGTGCTATCTTTGACAAATTTTCGAACTGCTGAAAACTATCATTGGAAAATCTTTGAATAAATGACTTCTTAGAAAACCGTATTTTTCAGTGATATTTTTTCTGTGGCCTGGCACTCCTACAAGGCTGGTACAGACAGGTATAAGGCCATGTGAAAGCTGTGTGGTAATTACAAAATGGTGATACTGTAAAATGAGCAATGGAAATTCAGACAATATGCCTGCAAGGAGTAATGAGCAAGACGGGGTACGAGAAAAACCGAACTAAGGGTGGTGGATTACCAATCATGTTTATGACTGCTTTTTCTTAGTGAATGTATTATTCACCACCTTCGGATAATGATATGATACATGATATTAGATTACTCTAAATTCCCTTTAGCGTGGAGGTCCCTCATAGGTAAGGGATGTACTCCTATTTTTTGAAGAAATGTTTTAGAATAATTCAGTGAATTATTGCCCTAATATGGTTATGAAATATAGAGTGCGAACGCAGACGAATGCGCTCGAAGCGCCTCAAATTTTGTATTGAAATATTTTTCATGACAAAAGTTGTAGACTCTGCACCGAGAAGGCTTTTATTCCATAACAAATGTATCTGCCAATCTTACGGCGAGTCTTTTGCCTGGTAATTTGTAAAAGCTTTTCTGCTTTCATATGTCTTCTCCTGATCTCCTCTGCTTCGCAGAGTACGGTGTTACATGATAATTATTAGCACAGCAATGAGGTGAGGTTTGGCAGGAAGCACGGGAAGTTTGCGAAGGATTTAAGAAAGTTTTGATATTTTCTGATCAGAACAATTTGTAATACAAAGTGATAAAAATAGACCCAAAACCAATTACCACCGCCACTGACCTTTGTACAGGAGAGGCCTGGAAGGGGAAACAAAGGGCACCACGGGGGTGGGCAAATTTTTCCATGCCCCTCTTACAGGCGTCGCTGTTGTTTACAACTAAAGCAATAACATGAATTTGTAACAACTGGCTAAATGGATTTGTATCACCTTCTATTCGTCAATCTTTTTTCTGTCAGTGGGCCATGTACTGCCTGGCGATATTTTACCAAGCGACAAAGGAAGAAACGTCACCCCTTCGACCCTTGCCCCAGATGCTTTGTTTGAAGTTTGTCATTTTTGGATCTTTCTTCCAATTAGTCATCATCTCCCTTCTGATAGACCTGGAAGTCATACATTATCAACCGGAAAGGGGATACTCTAAGAGTACTTTCACCAGTACAATCCAGGTAAGTTTTCGTCTTATATTTAAAAGGCATCATGTCTCTCCCCAGACAGTGAAAATTTTCCCTACTGAGTTTACTTCTTACCTCCACCCTCCAATTTAAACACTGTTTAATGTACGTCCCTTTCAAAGCTGCAGTAGCATTCTCTGAGTTTAACACGCACAAAGCCAAACTAATCATGATTGAGAACTCAACTGGCTGCACAAGTCATCATTGACCAACTAGAGTGGAGCTCCCGATTGAACTCATGTCAATCATAGTGCAGTCACCAATTGTATTTAGAGAATTGATCATAAAGCTAAACATGTTTACAGAGATGCTATAGCCCTTTTAAAGAAAAATCTGTTCACGGCCAATTGCAAATTCCTGGCCTGTATCTGGTTTGTGGTTCGTTCATACAGTTACTTTGGTACATACTGTTCTGTACATATGTGAGCCCTACCCACCATCATCCAGTGTCTGTCTTCCTCGAGGTATCCCATGAAAATATAGAGCAGAGTGCTCTGCACTTCAACGTCTACGGTATTTTAAAAATCGTCCTCAAGGCTTTCCTCAGTCGCGTTGTCAAAGACAAAATATATGAAAAAAAAAAAATAAAGCCACTAAGTCCTTTGATGGGCGTTTCCATTTTTCAGAGTGTAAATTTACGAACGCACGCATGGACGTATTGAAACAGAATTACATGTATCACAGATGTGATGTTGGGTTATGGGTTTTGAAGCCAGCCTCCTTTTTACTCGCTGGCTGCCCCAGTTTGCCCACGCCCCTGGTTCATCTCTCTAATTAAATCTGATGTGTTGTATGATCACAACTATTTAAACTTTCAGATGTTCTTAGTTAGTAATAGTGGAACTTGAACTGCCATTCACAGTCGAAGAACCAGGGAGTTGTTAGGATGGAGATGCATCTTTCTATAGACGCTTTGAACCAATGTTCGTTTCCAACGGTAATCTTGTATTTCTCCTCAAAATTCTTATCTCAATGTCTAGAATAACTAAAATCAGTGATGTATTGTCAAAATGACAATGAGAAGACACACCCCTCACGTTGTACTCTTTAACTTTTCGTTGCCAGCCGTCATGAAAAAATGTGAGATTTTAACCTTTCGTCGTTATCCGTCACACTTAATATCACTTCATTAAAAGTCAGCACAGATTTCCTTGTCGAATATGTTTCTTAATGATGGGCAAATTTGCTAAAATCTGAGAAAAATGTGCAGACTTGAACAATGTTCCAACAGTTAACGTATTGAAACCGTGGGAGCATAACTGAAATACTTTATTTAAACGTTTGTTGCCAGTCGTTTTACTGGAAATTTTGATGAAAGCTTAGACATTGACGGAAACACACCTCACTTCCAAGCATGTATAATAATGGCCTTTGTATTGGGATTACCTGGGAAAGAAAGGAGAAGATCACCATTAAAAGGGTTTAGTCTGCAGAGATTTTACAATAAGAACAAAGAGACCTGTTAATCAAATAGTGGTGCCTGAAAGAATTAAACTATTTTCAATTATATATTGTCTGGCAATTTTGTGCGTTGTATTTCCATCTTAAAAACTCCCTGATAGAGCTAACACACTACACGACGATTGAGTCAACTGTGCAGTAGCGTAACGCACTAATTTTTTAATCCTACACCGTACCAGGGCCGCACACAGTCTCCTTGCAAATAGGCCACCTTGACTTGTCCTGATTTGTTATAGAGGTATTCATCCACGTCACTGTGTGGTGTATATTTCCGTTTGTATGACATTTTAACCATCCAGCAGTCATATTAAGGTCCTGCTGTGCGGTGCGGTCCGCTTCTAGTGCCCAAACCTAATGTGCATGGGCCTTGACAGTCAGCCTGTCAATCACAGGCTCGATAACGTCATATGTAACATGCAGACTGTTCTGCCTATGGGTACTTCCACAGCATCATTGACCCACCCGAATTTCCTCATTCAGCCCCTCCTTCTGTTCATAATAACGCAAACATTGAACAACCAAATCGTTATAGTCAAAGAATTTTTCTTTTTTCTTACCTCAGAATTTTTGTATCGGTATTGAAATGGCTATTATGTCCGTTATTCACCTATACGCTTACACACACAAACCATACAAGAACGACGAGCCTTTGTCTTTCCGACCTTCCTGTAGAAGACTGTGTAACTACTCGAACATGAAGGATGACATTCGTATACAGTCGGGCCGAGTTCGTAAGTTTTCGTGAACAATATTAATAAATACTTTGGACATGATTTCAAAATGCTTTAGTTTTGACTAGGAATAATTCTCTTTTTTTAGCAAAGCAGATGTTTTCAATCACATATTTTTGCAAAATCCAGATTTGATTTCTTCATTTAGCGGTTAAGTGTGTCAAGTCTTCATGACATGTGCAAAAAAGCAAAAGGTATATTTTTGGAAAGTGCAAATGTGTCAGTTTTGATTAAAGTATCACATTTCGAAAATGAATAAATGTTTGACTTTCTTAACAATTAAAACGTTTCAACAGGGTTATTTTCCCATGTGATATGTATAGGCTAGAACTACAAAGGACACATGAGGTAAACTTATATACCCAGTGAAAAATGGGACGAAAAATTCTGCTTTTGGACGATTTCGTCCAAAATCTTCCAAGATCTTCCTGCCATTAGAAATCGTCAAGATTAATTGTACATTCCAGTCCGGCTGCTTGTACTATTACATTGTAAAAGTTAACGAGCAAGGTCGTAAACCTTCAAGTTTTCATCGTGTAATGAAAGATACAATTAAGTTTGTCCTTGAGCCGTGAGCAGCAATAATTGAGGTAGACATCCCGATCATAAAGTCGAACAGTCGGCTTATTACACAATAAAACATTCCTTTGTTCGTAACCTTAAAAAACGTCTAAAAGCAGTGATGTTTCTACCAAAATCGTCCAAAAGGGGCACGACGCAAATGGAACAAGAAAAAAACGTGGTCTAAAATCGTCCAATTTTTACTGGCTAGTGTTATTTTGGATAATGCCTTGCCCTGTTAGCTCACGATTACGGAAAAAAACTTTAAAAAGTACTTGAACATAAATGTTGATTTTTTGCATTTTCAAACGAATGACAAAATGATAAAATGCTCATATCATTCAAGCTCTTTTGAAAGTGGTTAGAGTTTTAAAGGGCAATTTAGCATGAAGTATTTTAAGATAACATGGATTAATCGACATACCCCTTCCCCCCTTTACCCTCACAGTGCAAAACATGAAAAAAAGTACACAGAATTCTGAGGAAATTGTCGGCAAGGGAGACACCGCCCTTGTCACAATCAATGAGGGAAACCCTATTCACAGCAACGTCAGCAACGAACCCATAGAGTATGCGGACAATGAAAAAAGTCCAGAAGATGGCACCCAAAGAGAAATCGACCGAAAAGAGGATCTCGGATTTACAAATGGAGGACTGGTGAACGAAGGTTTAGAAGCTCCCCACAAGATTGTTGAAGAAAATCACCTCCACGGAACCGGACCTTCCATTAATCCACAGTCCGGTAATATAACAGAGCAACTGAAGCCGGTGTCTTGCACTACAACTGAAAGACATTGCATAAATTCTTCAGATATTTCCTGGAAATCAAATGTCCAAGACCATCAAGAACTGCTTCGGGGTAACACAGACGTTGACAAATTTGGAATGAGCAAACCTTTTGAGATACCAGCTTCCTCTACAGATACATCTCTCCAGCAAGGGGTGACGGCCTCCTACTTAAATGCATTTTCCGATTTATCATATGATAAAGAACCGGAAAGTCAAGGGAAAATATCCTCATCGTCACAACAGCCATGGGAGTCTTTCACCGACCAAGAATATACCCATTCAGACAACTCTATGAAGGGACATGCAGAGAAAAAAGTAGACATATCCACGGAGAATAATTTTAACGTGGAGCATATCGAACAATCGTCGTTTGATGGTGTAAATGACAGCCTTAACAACCTTTCAGATTCTGTCAGTAATGTCTTGTTTTTAAATATCAATGAAGAATCAATTCCTAAAATACCTTATAAGTCTGGCTTTAAGGGGTTTTCTATCGCTCAGGTGAGAGCGTCAGACGAAACTGACGAGAAAAGAATTTCAAGTGGTGATGAAGCTTTTGCTTTCAGTTCAGATTGCTAACTTTTGCAAAAACGATATTGTTTTCAGTACGTGAACATTGGCATGAAAGTAAGGAAAAGCCTAAATTTCTTTACAAAAATGAAATTCAGTGAAAGAAGGTGCAGATGGATTCTTTAAGGAAGAGTTAAATGAAGTTTCCAACAAGAAATGTTTGGAAGCTGGAAAAACTGATTTCTTAGTTGCCCTTTAAACTCGGAGTATACTTAACAGTCGGTTGAGTCACAAGTACAGCTGACATGTTTGAAACTTCAAATTCACAACTTGTGCGCTTGTTTGCCTACAAACTTATAACAACAGCTTTGAAGTGAGTTCGGAATATCTCATACTTTAGTCCAACGACAGTCGAGATATCTGTTCTGAATTTAACGAATGAGATGTTGTAAATATTTTCTTTAAACGCTTCGCGCAGTGCTATGAGGTAATTTAGTATAAAATTGCTTCAACACAGTGCAAAGATGGCCGATGCCTCTTTATAAGTCATATGAATCCCCGTTGGAGCGGATCTGACCTTGGAGATCTAATGCGTTATGTGTACATGTATAAATTAAAGACTGAATAAGGTTTCTTGCCAAAAATTTGAAATGGCCTAATGGAAACCGTTATTTAAAGTCAAAGTCCTTCATTGGTAAAAGGTTATCTAGTGTTTTGGACGGTGTGCCATTATAACTTGAGTTTTGCCTTATAACTCTTGTTGTGAGACAGAACACAATCAAATAGTGCGATTCCATTTGAACTATTGAAAGTTTGGATAAACGCGAATATTCCACAGGCCATTAACATGCAATGGCACTCTGCGGGCCTCGACGACCCAATAATTATCATTTAAGAACCCATATTCTAGGCCCACGGTCGGCAATTTTGGGGTCACGACACAATGTTTCGGTCAAGAAGAATATTCAGATGATTGACTGTTACAGAAGTCAAGTGAACAAAAATATTGAACTTTTCTTATTTTGTCTGGGCAAATCAGAACTAAAACGAACACCGACAGATTTTTATACAGTCTTACCTTATAATTTGACATACTCCTTGGTAAAAATATTCAGATTTGTTCGGGTAGTTTCTTTCATCTCTGCAAGGGCGTAAGAAGTGGTCAAAAATGTGGTGGGGTGAAACTTAATTCCGCCCGCTCACTTGAATTCAAGATCAAAAACCCCTTATTTGTTCCCTTTGTAGAAATAAGTCAGAATTTGCTGTTAATTTTCCTTAAAATTTGCCCAAATATTGCATCAAATTGCATCTAATTACCCTCAAGTATTCAAAAGATTCCAAAGAGGAGGGGACACCTTAAACCCCTTCTCCCGGACGACATTCCGAAACAACGTTCAAACCCCACCCTCACAGTCAAGAATAGCTTCCAACGCCGTTGCATGTTTGTAGTATTTTATTAATTTGTTGTTTATTACTACGTATTGTAACCTAAACAACACAGATTATTTTGCCTCTTAATCAATCTTAAAACAGTCCAAACAAACATGCATGGATGCACGCAGTGGTTCATTTTGACTTGAAAGGCTTCCAGGACAAGGGAAGTCACATATGGGAGCTTTCTTCTCTCCACATTTTACCGAAAGCGGGCCCACTGGCCCCCACGCTTTCTTCTTCGAAGACATATTTTGATGAGTTCTCAATCTCAGTTTCCTCTTTGTCCATAAATTCTAGACCCGAAACTTTTCTCATTTATTGCTGATGAAAATGGTGTAACTCTCATCGCCCTATTGATGAATTTTGAAGCTCCCAGAACTCAGAAAATTGGGGATAAGGGTCTTTTTTCTTAATAATTTCCACGGAGGGGGGACCCTGCGCATTTGGCGCACATGCGGAGCTCTTGCCCTGAGCGAATGATCTCCGCTATCGTTATTTTAAAAGACGGTATTCGGTGCTGTCGGGCAAAAGTATCCCCCTATTTGAGGGTATGTGAGGGGGATGGCAGGCTTGTTTTGGGATGAAACACCATAATTACCCTCAGAATACATGTTAGTTGTGATTCCATAGCCGCTCTTTACCCAAGATTAGGACACTGTCATAAAATGGAGTTGCCCTACTGATGCGCACTCGGTTGGATAGGTTGTTGTGTGTGTACATTGAAGAGGAGCACTTGTACAGCCTTCTTATTAGGTACAATATTCAGACCACATTTTTTTCAAGCAAGGTGACATCATTAAAAACTAATATAACCTAAAATCTGATAAAACACGTCTGACACTCACAAAGAGCCACTCCGCAAGCAGCCATAATATTGTGTTTTACCCACATAGCAACGGAATCGTGATGACATACACGCACCTCACCAGGCGTTGCACAGCAATTGCTTATGAAGGTTGTACAAAAACATCTTTAGTATTCAGAGTAACGACAAAACTATCTCAAAGTTTAAAAATTCAACGATTAAATTTGCTATTAAGATTCAGAAATCTGTATATTACAATCAAAAATCATCCGAGTCATGCAGGCTTCTTTGTACTTAAATCGTATGATTTTGACCAGTTAAGAGTTCGAGATAAGTCCCTTACCCTGCGTTTGCATGGGCAACTCGAACTCCGTATTAACTCAATGGCATACCACGCATGCATAGTACTGACCACTGCATCGCCATAATCTGGGGGATAAGGTGATAGTTGTCTAAACATTTTTCTGTTAAACTTCTCAACGGTCAATCTGACAATTAAAGTCCAAACACTGGAAGTTTAACATCCACACAATATGCTGAAGTCTCTTACCGGACCAAATACGTCTGATTTCAGCTAGCTCGACCTAATAAAAGAAAGTCTGTGCCTGTTACCGATAGTTCGAGGCAGTCATGATGGGAACACATTGCGAGGAATTATTAGGTTTGCTTCCGGTAGAATCTGTCGACTGACATTACAAGGTGTTGCTGTATGAATGTAGCCATTATTCCAACAAATATGCAATAAACGATTATCACACTACACATCGAAAACGCCAAATCTTCATTTTGTGCATTAAATCTGACAGTATCACAACGCTTTTCTTTCGAACGTATGACGGGTAGCGTGATACCATGGGTTCGGGAAGTGGGACCACTGAAAGGGAGTTTATCTTAATGACATCCTCTTGTAATATTTTTTTAGAATGAATGGGCAAGAACTAATCAGTGCTTTTAGCTGTGGGGCTTATAAAATCCCACAAAAATTTTTTATTAAACTATAAACATTATTTCAAAGTTTCAAATATATTAACTAGAGATTTTGAAACACCACTCTTAAAGACTCAGAAGTTCTCCTTAAATCTACATGAGTTAGCAACATTTTGCTTTGGAAATCGTAAGGTGTGCATTTAAAGTCAGCAATCAGCTGATATCTAGCCGCCATTCTTCGAATATGCCTTAGCACGTTTTTGACTCTGGCCTTGAAGGGCAGTTGTTTTACGACGCTAAGCGACCACAAATGTGGGAGAAGCCTATGTGGCTTATGAATTACAAACTCACGTCGTGTGGCTAACCAACTCAACAATTTAGATCAAATTGGTTTCTTTTGAAAAGCCAGTTCAGATGGGTACACCGTAGATTGCTCTAGGATGAAAACCCACCTTACTTTGACCTGGTAGGGGATCGAACCCCAAACCTCGAGGTTGCCAAGCTTCACCGCTTCAAATGCCACCGCTTTTATCTACTCGGCCACAGCACCTGTAACAGCATGTCAGCAAGCGAGCTGAGGGAAATTTGAAATAAATACATTTTTCTGAAAAAAGGTTTTGTGAAAGGTCCACCAGGTTAAGATTATCTAAAGTATTTACATGTGTACTACACATATGTTAAAGGTCAAATGGCTACTACTGTTCCCCTTCAATTGCGTACAAAAAGATTATTAGGTGGTTAGCTGTGTTGAATCATTGAGCTGTCGTGACTCCGTGTTTGCACGAGGCTACTGTTCCTTTTATCATTATATTAAATTTTATTTAGTCCTATAAAGTGGAATCAGAATCAATGCACATCCAGAGAGACGTAGAAGTTTTGTCTTTTAGATTTTACACAAGACAGGTGTAGAATGTAATGATTTCCTGTTGAACCAGAGAGCCAAAGGGCGAAGTGATTCCTTGCCAACAGGGAATGCTTTGTTGAACTGAAGTTTATGTTTCAAATTAATCCTTCTTGACTAAATCATTTTGTATTCACAATTTAACTTCTGCTGACCCTACATGACATTTGAGCCTCACTAATCCGGTAATTCCAATGAAATTTTTACTCAGAGTTGTAAATGAGTAAAATTAAGCTTCTTTGTTTTCTAAATAATAATAATTATTCAGAATTTAGCCCTAACTTTTCGTTGGTAACAAAACACCGGACACAATTTGGTGGTACCGCCCATTGTCTAATTACGAGTTTTTCGTAGTTTCTCCTCTGATTATTTCAGATGACCTTCGACTTACACCAAACCGCCTAGGGCTTTCTCTCTCTTAAAGTCACAAACTTATATACCAAGTATGAAAACTATCCATCATCCTTTTCTTGAAATATCGTATTTCTTCAAGGTTAGGGTTTTTTACCTCTGATTACCTGAAATGACCGCTGACCTATACAGAAAAAATCGACTTCTTCCTCTCAATATGATAAATTCATGCATTAAGTGTAATAAGCGTTTTTCATTGCTATCTTGAGATATCGTGTTTACAAGCAGGATTCGGAAATTAACCTCCGGTGACCTGCAGATAACTTTTGCCCACTACCAATAATCTCTGGTGACCTCTTACGACTTTTGACCGAAAAGGATAAGGTTCTTTTTTTTTATATGATTATTTTTGTATACCAAGTAAGAGAAGTATCAGTCACAAGCCAAGCGTCCCTACACATACACACATGCACACCCAAATATAACTCGCCAGGATGATGCAAAAATTCCTGCCGCCTTTGGTAAGGAATCAAAAACTGCAAGGACTTATCGTAGGGACCTAAAAGGAAGAAATTTGCCAATCAATGTAAGTGAGTACAATGTTAAACAAATTTCTGTAAACTTACAAAATATTTATGGTAACAATTTTTTCAAACAAATTGTGTTCTTTACAGCCAGACTGTAATCATGAAATAACATATAGAGTTTGTTTCCTTTTTTAACAATTTTATTTAAATTTTCTTTACAAAAATCTACCGTAAAGTGAATAACACAGTCGTCCTGATTTATTAACTTTCATTTTATTTGAATCTACAGTCGACTGTTTTCATAACCAAACTTTCAATTTACATAGATATTTATTACTTTTTGTTCTTTAAATTTGCTTATTACCTTTTTAATGTTGCAATCCTCAAGATAAGATATTTACACTTGCACTTCGAGTATCTTGTCGAGGTCGTTCTCCATCCAAACACTCTGAGGATGCAATTTTGCATATTGTTTTAAACACTTTATCTTTAGGATCTTCGCAGGTGGAAAGTCAAAAGTTCTTCTACAATGTCATAATCCTGTATAAATAAATACTACAAAGAATACAAATATATCAGTTGTCAAGATTTTGAAACAAGGAAAAAATAAGATTTATTAGGTCAGTCTATTTAAGTATAGTGTTGCATTACGTCATAAAACTATAAACTAACAGACATTTTATAAATTATAATCTGTGAGACTTTTAACAAGATCCAATCAAGTGCATAAGTACCTGTGGTGATTATTTGACTTTTTAACCTTGCAAGTGCTTTGAAATTGGCACCTTATACTTAGTTTCTCGTTTCTAAATATGTGACAGAATATCATTATCAAACAAGTAATTTAAAGGTTGTGCTGGTTCACCCCGCAGACCATAGGGTTCATCCTTTGACTGTAAAACATCCACAATCCAAGTACGAAAAGTATACACGCCAATTCATACGTTGGAATATTGTGTTTAAAAAAGGATTTGGTTTTCGACTGGTGACTGGTGACATCATATGACCTCCAACCTCCGCCAAACAACAGGGGTTTCCTCTCAATATTATTTAATGCATATACCAAATATGAAAAGTGTCCATCATTAAGTTATTATCTTGAGATATTGCATTAACAAGCATGTTCCCAGGTTTTTGAAATTTACCTTCAGTAACCTAAAGGCCTGTATACACGAGCAACATTCCCAAAACGTTTACTTGCAAAAAATCCAAAACACACTGTTTTCAGTTTTCAAATGACATTTCAATTCTTCGAAAACATATTCCTTGTTTGAACCAATCCGAAATTCAGGTGACGTCAGTTTGTGTCACACTACCGGCGCAGAGTCATATTATACCTAAATGTTTTGTAAATGTTCCGGAAATGTTGTTCGTGTATACATGCCTTAAAAAGGCTTCAATATTTCTTCAACATCTTTTTTTGCAGAAATTTTTCGTAAATATTTTGGGAATGTTTCTCGTGTATACAGGTCTTAAGATAACTTTTGCCCTCTACCGAAGCAATAGGGTTCATTCTCTGACTATAAAGCATCCAAATTCCAAGGATGAAAAGTATCTATGCTTCCTACCTTAAGATATCCAGCTTACACTGTTTTTGTTTTACAACCTCTGGAGACCTGACATGACCTCAGACCTCCACCAAAACAATAGGGGTCTTTCCCTCAATATGATATATCTTTATCTTAGTGTGAAAAGTATCCATTATTCCTATCTTGAAATAACGTGTTTACAAACCAAGCGTGGCAAACACATACACACGCCATTTTGACTGGATTGATTCCTTTTGCTCTTCGAAAAAGAATCAAAAACAGAAATTTTAATAATAAATTTAAATTCACATAATTTTCAAACAAGAATATTAATTTGCCAAAAACGCTGTTAAAAACTTAAACTTTGCAGAAAGTTATGTTCTAAAGATTAAAAATTTTCGATTTCTTTGATTTTGGCTATTGAATAACCGAAGTTTAATTTAGTTGAAAAAGAAATGAATGCTTGTTAAATGACTGTATATGTTAATGTCAAAACAGAAAAACGGAAAAATAATGTAAAAATGTCAGTAAATTTACACATACATTTAACAGTGCAGTAAAAATGGTTTTAAAGACAGAAAAATGGTTTCTAAAATAAAAAGAAAATATATGTTGAAGAACATTTTTTAATTGTAGCAGCAAATTTCTGCTCAAGGAAAAATACAATTTTTTTTAAAATCTGTACATTTAATGATATTTTTATTACTGTAAATTGTCGCTAGCTGCCATGTTTTGGTATCCAATGCTTGTTTATATTTTCTTTTATATTTGCACAAATTATTTCACACCTTTTCTTTGATACTGAAAATGTGGATAACATTTATTTTCACAACTAACACATCTTTTTCGTCATGTTCACGGTTTGATTACCTGACGAAGGCAAACGACCTTTTTATATGGTAGCTTGCCGTTACAATTAAAACACCAACGGTGCTTACTTAGCAGTGCCTTCTCGTATGTAGTGTAGTACGTGACCTCAGTAAAGGTCTACAGATGGTATTATCTACTTTATTAGATGTTGACGGTTCAAAGGTTTAATTGAAATGTCGATTAACATCTCCACTGCAAAACATAGTAACCAATCTTGTGAAGTTACTATATTTTTTACCAGAAACGATTGGTTTGTTTTCTTATTGATAATAGTGTTAAAAACATTTTGAGTTAGCAGGTAAACATTAGCTGTAAAGACATTAAAAATACAGTAGGACAAACATTGAAGGTAGCACATCACCAATTATTCCTCCTTTGAGTTACACACTAATTTGGATCCGTTTCGTGGCCCTTGACCCTTGTAGAAGTTTTCAACGGGCACAAGCTACCCCTCATATGAAAGCTGACGAGTAGACCTTTCACAATGATTTCAGATTTGTGTACCATGACCATTCAAATTTTGAGCTAGAAGGGCCTGTGTAATAGAGTAGTGGTTCCTGTTTTTTAACTTATTAAAAATGCCGTTTTGAATGTTTTGCAGAAGGATATATTGCAAAAGTGCCTGAAATACCTTCAATTTTCTTTATTTTCGCAGAATGAGTACTTCAACTACTTTCATACCACGTGCTTTACACATCACAAATTGAACACATTGCTTCACTAACATGGTCAAACCTGTCCCCCCAAAAATTTTCTACGGTGTTAAATTCGTAGGGCAACGCGGGTATTCCCCTTGAATTGGCAGTGTGCTACCTAAAGGAAATGGCAAAGTTGGACTTCAGCCCTGCAGTCTTCCTGGCCATGAGTTGAAACCCCTCTTTTGATTTTACACTTCAATCTTGGCTCAAAATTACATGGAAAAGTTGTATACAGACCCAGTAAGACTTCATACTGTGGCCCTACTAAACCTTATTTGCAGAGACTTGTGTGCTATATGTCCTTCTGTTTTAAGTCATTTCAAGCCTTTTCATTCACTTTTCATTCTTCCACAAGTTCAGTTCAGATTTATAAACACTGATTTAATACTCCAATCCCCTTTGAGATACAAAAATCATGTTAAAGAACTTTTTGTCAAAATGACATCAAATTACATCTCTTTGGGCTCTTCTATCCTATCACCGATTGCATATTTTAGGAGTGTGGTAACAGACCTACTTAAGGTTAAGGGCTTTAATGCAAGGCTTGGAATCAATGACAATGACTTTGCATTTTAGTTTGAGTTAATTTCTATAAATTCATAAAGTTGTTGCTCTTTTTTTTAAAGTACCTGCAGCTACTCCACAGGGACCGCAAAATCCTACACAAAGCTATCAACCCAAAGCAAAATATTACAAAAGTTAGCTTTTATAAACATAAAAAAATCATCACATCAGTTTAGAAGCCTAGATGAAGGGATTTTTGTAGACCAATTATCATTTAAAACAGCCAAAAGGTGCAACTGGCATTCAGATAATACTAAGGGACTCAAACCACTTATTTGGGGAAGAATTACATGTACTTCTGTTCATTTTGTTCTACTAACTCTGGTCTACCAAACTCTTTTTGGCAGTTTCTCAAGCAAATTGTGTGCACACTATAATGCAAAATATTCTAAAAAATGATCTCAGTTGCACCAATGAGTTCCTTGAATAGTATTTTGATAAAAAACCTTATGATACTGTTAGATTGCAAATTCTACCACCTTCAATTTTAGTGTACACAGTGTATACTACTACAGTGCCCCAGTCTGGGCTGGCATCATTACTGATCACTAAAGTGACAAAACCCTTCAAGTAGAGGTAGTTATGTGTAAGAATGTGTTTACTTCTTTTTTATATGCTCTTCCTTAAAAGAACAATTTCATGTCATGTCCTAATTTTGAAAACAGCGTCATTAAGAGAGGATTTTTTGTGCTTTTAGATACTGTCAGAAATCACCTGGCTTATGCATGACTGCAAACTAAATTGTGTACAGACTACCCATTTTTATATTGAAGAAAGGCCAGTGAACAAGCCTTTGAACATTTAATGGTAGATCTGATTCCCGCAAAGAAGAAAAATGAGGTAATGACAAATAAATGGTACGTACAATTCAGTTAAGGCCCGCATGCTTTGTTTTAAGATAACCATACATGGTTACTAAGATCACAAATGCAGCAACACGAGCGTCCACACAATACATGTTACCAGTGAATTAATTCACAGATTAGGTCCCTGTTATCACTTAAAGAGAGAGACGTAAGGCCCAAAAAGGTCATCAGATGTTTCAATATAACTTACTCCAGCTGAAAGCTACACAGAATATTTACTAATAAATACCCCACCCCCTACTACAAAATTTCGAAAATCGGGAATTTGGCCCCCAAAAGGTGCTTCAGCGTGAAATTGAAGCTTTTACACGCATACATGATCTTACCTACACAGGCTGACTCAGAATTATCTTTTATCCAAAAAAAAATGCAAACTTACCTTTATTCTGAAATATTCTCTTTAGGTAGCACAACACCAATTATAGCTCAATTGACTTACACATTAATTTGGGCACGTTTCTGACGATTAGGCCTTCACAACTATTTCAAATTTGTGTACCATGACCGTTGTTGATTCCTTTTTTTACTCATTCAAAATGCCGTTTTGCATCGCGGAAGGTTATATTGCAAAAAGTTGCCTAAAATACCTTCAATTTTCTTTATTTTTGCAGAATAAGTACTTCAACTACTTTACTACCACATTCACGTCACAAATTGAACACATTGCTTTTAATTACATGGTCTAACATGTCTCCCAAAAAGTTTTTCCACGGTGATAAATACGTAGGGTAACTTCCTCCGCTGGGATTCCCCTAGAATTAGTGGTGTGCTTCCTGAATATTTAACACAGTAGCCAAATTCAACAAACCCGATCATATGAGCGATAACACGATAACACGACTCTGAATGAAGTCCAGATTCCTTCAAAAACGTCATAGATGTCACATGAACATGCCTGTGTACAATTTTGTCGAAAAGACTAGCCTACCCATCGCCCATTAGTTTTTACAATTGCAGCTTCATCAAAGGCGAAAGCGCAAGTCTTCAGGGCTGTATTCGAGTCCACATAACCCCTATTCCGGGTCAATTCCTATTCCAGGTTCACTTTCCCTAATTCCAAGTCTGGCCATTTCACAATTTTACGTCTCATACATATGCTTTTGGTACTAGTATTTTACAAGACTCACAAATAAGAAAAACATAAGGCCTAGTCTTTTACCAAAAGGCATACGTCTTCTCACTGGTTAGCATATGCAAGTTGATTTATCTGGCTCTCTCCTTTTCCAATCCTCACTTATCTGGTCCGGGACCGTAGCCACGGAGGGCGGGGGGCATTTAGGGGCAATGCCCCCCAAAAATATTTCTGACCCCGTATGAAAATTGAAACTGCATAATGATTAACGTGGTGAAATCTTTTATGCCCTCAATCACAACACTTGCCCCCCAAAAATGTAAAGCTGGCTACGGGCCCGATCTGGTCTATGTCGGGCAAACCGCAGTTCATCGATTCGTTTACACAGTGAGCTTGTGGACGAGTATGAGGACACATTATGGTAGGTATTGAATACATGGACGTATCTAGGGCCTGGTGTGTTGGTTCTTTACTCCCTTCCCACTTTCCTTATAAATGTTCCTGTCAATCATGTAGAAAGAAACAGAAGTACAACCGTGGGTCAGGGTGGACTCATAAGGCTCATAATGCCTTACAGACGTTAGGAATATAAAATTTTCTTCCTTTTCATGAAGAATAAATGTGTCTGCTTACATTCGAAAGGCCGAGTCAAGCAAATTAAGCCCAGATCTGGATCGGAGCGTGCATAACCATGATTTTTATCTTTTGATTGATCACGCTAAAGGCTCTACAATTTTGAGAGTAGGAGAACGAAAAGATCAACCTTTTGAAACGACATACGGAATATCTAACATGCCCCCCCCCCGCCAGTCCTTCCATCTACTCTGATTTTCTAATTTGTCAATTTCTTTAAGAAATTGACCTTCAGCAGTACTGCTCTACAGTTGCAGAAAAATTGTAGCCCTTCATCAGCTATAACTGACTCACCCGAATCATCAAGAGAGAGGCTTGTTTGACAACGATGGCACCAAATGTTTCATAATAGAAAGGTTTCGCGTTTGATTTGTAATTTTGTTTTATTACGGTGGTCAGAACTTGTATTTCACTGACCCTAAAGCTAATTTCTCTGTTAAAGAAATGTACAAGTAGGTATACATTAGGTTATTTTAATTGCAAAGCAAAAAAATTAGGACTTTGGCAGTCTAATTTTTTCTGTTGTCAATTAACCAAGATGGGTCGTGTGCGATTCCCCACATCCCCAAGCCACTTCCTTGGTAGCATTAAGGTTTGGAACAATGATTGCACTCAACTATCCCATGTGGAATGGTACGATACTGACAGTAAATTACAGTAATAGGTACCCATGTAATCCGCACAAACAGAAGTTTGCGTTTTCAACACGTAAAATAAATATATTGTGTTTTATTTGAAATTATTACACCAAAGCTATCCTTTGGTCCTAACTTCGCAGTTTGATTGATGGCGCATTTTTATTTTTCGACCCTCCGTTTTTGTTTTAGATACATTTTTACGTACTGGATCAGATTACCTCGCTGGTCGCGATTTTAGAGTCCAGGAATTAGGTGTTAAGCGTTCCGATCACCCCCTCCCCCCAACCGCTCGTTCATGCCTATTGCCAAACACCTATGAAGTAAATCGGGAAAAAGACGTTTTTATCAATGGAAAGGGTAAAAAGTTCATGTGTTGATGTGTATTTCATAGCCTTTGAAACCGGAAAATCACATGCAAGAACCTTTCCCCCCAAATCGTAAAATTAATGCACCCCAGGAGTCCTTAGTTTCCCATACGTTTGCTCACCCTCACCTTCTCTTGAATGATCCTCTTTTAAATTTTTCATGAAATGCATAGAAATAAACACATTATAGCGAGATTTAGTGTCCAGGAATCTTCCTTGCAGGCTCAATAAGTCTTTTAGCATTTTCTACTGCAGATGCGCATATCCTGAAAATGTGGAGATAGACAATGGCACAGCAGTACCTAAAACATACGCCAAAAACCTGCCACAGAAAACGTGAATTTTTGATACTTTGTATGCACAGTGAGGTTTGTTTATCAGGGAAGCTGGAAGACCTGTCTTCCAGCTCCCTGGGTTATCTTCCGTTGTGTCTCTTAGACCCTTGTGTAATAAGAAACTAAAATGTTTATTCACTACAGGAAAAACGAAAGTTGTTATTCCTTATCAACTGGCTTAGAGGCCAATTTCCATGCCTTGTCCCGAGAAGTCTCAATAGCTCATAGCTCATATAAACGCAATATGCCGCACAGAAGCTTAATTTTGCAAAGGGCCCCGTATGAAGAGATTCTAACCTGTGTTATTGCAGAGCGCCCTCATTTAACTTTGCAATGCTCTTGGACACATGCTTGTCGAGCTGACTGCTGTAAATCAGTAACATACTGCCTACACGATCCCTTGCAAACTTCAAATGTGTTTTGAAATATATTTAGAGGTCCAGCAAAGTTTAACTCTCTCTGGCTGTTTTAAGGAGAACAATCCTCGTGGACCTATTTCTGAAGAAGCACTTGTTAAAATACATCATAAGCTGCTGTTGGTAAAATAATTTCTGTGAAAGGGTATGGGTTTTTCAACATTTCTTTGTAATTTGGGGTGCGTGTGGCCTCAGACTTTCCACTCTTACTTCATGGCGTAGGTTTAAATACCTTTGTCATCAACACTGAACAGTTTTAACCCTTCAACTGGATTTGCATTTACTGGCAAATTAAGTTTTTAAATTTGGTAAGCATCAAATACTCTCATCAGCTTTTTGCGTGTTGTCATCTATCGTTTGTATAGCAGTAATAGAACTAATGCAGCTAGGTGGGTTGTAAACCGTACGTGTATTGATCAAATCAGGGAGGATATTTCATTCAGAACAAAAATGTTGGAAAAATGAGATAAGATATATAAAAAATTGTAAGGGAAGACAAGTTTACTTTATAAATTTTAACAGGATGTTCAGTGTCAATGGACACTCGCAAAAGACACGGCACTGGAGCTAAACGTTTTCAGCAATAACTTTGGCCCTATTTTTATCCCTGAAGTAGGCAAACACAAAGAACATAGCTGGTAGTGGTACTACTCAGGCACCTGATTGTGCTCCATTAACAACTTTAATGTCGATAGGCGAGTATCACTGTACCAGTCTCCAGTATGCATGACTCTCCTGTCTCCCTGGAGTAGAGCATATGACATCACAGCCAGTTCCCCCGTCTAGAATCTTATCCTCATAGATCTTGTAAGGCAAGCTTTAAAAAGGAGTGTGTTGCTCAAAAATATAATAAAATAGGTAAACGTGACTGTCCACTCTAGCGTCCTATTAAAACTTTTCTTGATTCTTTCTTTACATTCGCCCATCACTATAATGCTTTTCTTTTTCTCGGCTCGTACGTCCTTTTCTTTCTAAATGAATTCCCCATCCCGCTCTTTCTGTGTAGGAAGCGAGGGGCGAAACCCCCCCCCTGCGAAATTTATGGGGGCGGAAAAAAAGTCAAAAATTTGCAGTAATGAACCTTAAAATTTGTCCAAAATGATGAACCAAAATGCATGTAAGGACCCTCCAATATCAAAACATTTTCCAAAAGGAACCCTTATTTGTCTCTTCTGTACGAAATGTCGAAAATTTGCAGTAATTCACCTTAAAATTTTTCCAAAATAATGCACACAATTGCATCTAAGGACCCTCAAATATCCAACCATTTTCCACCCCTTCCCCTTAGACCCCTCTCCCAGGACGGCGATCCATAACAAGGTTCAGCGTCCAGTCTCGAATAGCTTCCTACGCCTATGCTCTTTATTAGCCTATTATGCATAAGTGATCCACTTCTTGGTCTTCACGCGTTTTTGCAAATTATTACGAAGAATTCCCACCACAGTAATAATAATACATTTTTATAATCAAGAAACATTTCCCTCCAGACAGAAGTCTTTCCAGGTTTATTACAGTCAGAAATTTTAAATTTCGATAGTATAATAGTAAAAGGGGAAGGTGGGTGAATCAAAATGGCAAAATGATACATTGAAACGATTCCGGACGCTTCGGTATTTGTAGGGATCATGAGTATCCAATAAAACCCCATTACACCCTGCACGGATAAGTTAAAACGTGAACATGGCTTTCTATGTATAAAACATACGTCCGTAGCAAGTTCGTCGCTATTCTCCACTCTTCTATACTTAATATAATTCACTACCGATAATTATGACGCTCCACTTAAAATGTTTACATTTTCCCCTATCGAAAGGACCGTGGCGCTCAAAGTTACAATGAATTGGAATGATCGCGTTTCGAATGCACGGGTCCGTTTTTTGTTTATCCCTTTGGGCCATGACCCTAATAATTACTTCAGTGGGGTTAAACATAGCATGAACAGGAATTTGCAAATACTTGGAAATCAGAGTTAAGGATAGTTACGTAGCCTCTGTGGCTACGTGTACGGAATCGTATTTCAGGATTTAGGAAGGCAAACTACTCCAAAATAGAC
>WURT03201289.1:0-27245 GCA_009936505.3 Holothuria glaberrima
AAAGATTTGGCAAAAAGTTATGCAAAAAGAGCTGTCCAGACAGAGGTGGAAAATCCATTTTGAAAATGGAACTTGTTGAAGTCTATTACTTTGTCTTGTGGACTGGCATTTGTTTTCAACCATTCTTACATCGACAATGCTTCTTTCTCTGATACTCCCGGTATATATGACGCTACACGAAAGTGCAAGTGGAGCAACAAGTAATAATATTGATCATTGTCCAATCGTATGCTAACAAATATTCTTCATTCTTACTCTTCATCAAGATGACGAGGTAAGGTTTTTAGGTCTAAGATTTTACAGTACTGGATCTCATTCCAATTACCAATACCCTTTCGTGGTAGACTGAACATTGGCTTGGTAAATGTTTATGATTAACAAAACAATTATGTGTTGCCAGGATGAAAATCACTTACTAAATGTACATACTGTAGGCAAAAAATTGTAAAATATGTTCTTTTAAATCCCCCAAAGGAAACCAAAAATGTCTTGAAAGGTTTCTGAAAACTTTGTCGTAGGAATAGTATGAACCGACGTTTATCTTTGCTGCATAAAAGAGAAATTACATCTAAGATTCTGGTAAAATTTCTATTTCACTAATAAAGTTACAACATTTATATCCTAAGTTAAACAAAACTTGAAGCAAACAGTGGGATGTCATCACCTCATATTGATGTACGTCAATAACATGACTTTCCCAAGAGGAATGTTGAGTTTGCAGTTTTAAATTCTTTGGCATTTAATGTATTCACTTTGCAAGAGCATGAAAATTTGGAAGCATAACGATGTTAAATAATGTTAGGTTATGGTGTCATGAGTGCTTACTGGAAGTTTCATTTGGGCTTACAATGTACCAACTGCATCTATTAATATCTCAAGCACCACAAAAAGGGCTTGAATGCAAATTTCATTACAATGACTAGGTTTCCCCTCTAACATACCAAACTTCAGGTTATTTTAAATCAACAAAAATAAAATGGATATTTTTCGGGTAGGGGACTGTGGTGACACAGTGAGACCACGATACTTGACATCATGGTATTGACTTAAAAGTCAAAGATGTAGTTACTTATAATTCCTGTATTATTCAGGGATCGTCATCTTAATATATTCTATTACTTTTCCACGTCATGATCAGATTATGAAAATCCTATGACTAAATGTATCTGAGATGTACATTATGTACACATTGAAAAAGCCTTTAAAAGTAGTTACACCGTCTTTATAAAATTCCATTTCCCATGGCCTGAATAATTTTCTCCAAACCTACATGATTTTGTCATGGCCTGGAAAATAAAAAATAATATCCTATGACCTTTTAGATTTTCTGGGCAGAGGAAAGTCTGCATTTTGTGTGTTTATTCATTTTGTCTGATCAGTGCGAAAAATGAATCATTTGTTCAATGCGTAGTACTTCAACATATGGAATTATCCAAACAAACCTATGGGATCTCTGCTGTTGTCTTCTTCCTTCTTCACATTGTAATCATACGTCTGAGATCCTCGTACAGACATGGCCCTCTTTCTTACGTAGCGCAAACGATCGTCAATGTACCCTATAGCTGGTCTTCCAGATGATCCTTTACAGAACCGTAAACCATGCCTTCCGTATCGAAAAACTGGAAAGAACTGAGTCTTCTTGTCTGTCGTTTCTGGTAACCATTTTCAAGTTCTGATCGGTACTTTAATGACAATGAAAGTACAATGATATAAAATGCACTCATTTTGTGTTTTCCGCGCTTAGACCATAAGGGATTTAGCAGTATTAAAATCATCATTGCAAAGCAGCAATGGGATGAGAAGATTTCTTTACTCTTTAACAAAATTTTCCTCAAAATAGTCTTCACCATGAAAAGAAAATAAAGTATTGTTTCCTGACCCTTTTGAGTCAACGACTAACTGCATAACTCCTGTGATATCCCAAAATGCCCTCAAAGACTGCTATAGACAGGTATTTAAATGTTTCAGCTTTCTGAATTTCACATTTTATCCCAGCTTTTTTGTCAAACTTGACGTAAATTGATATCTGAGAAGTCTTTCTTTGGTTAACATTAATTAACCATTATGGTTGTGCATCCGTACAAAGAGACAACTCTTGTCTTTAAATACTTTGGCAAACTATGCTGTTACTTCATCAGATGGAAAGCTTCAAAAAAAATAAGTTCTATCACTGATTCTTTAACTGTATGACGAATACAGGTACTAACCTCTTCCACATGTCAAATATTTCCAACAAGAAAAATATTTTGGCTATCGGTGGGACTGTTGTTAATGTCATTAGGTTTGTCAGTTTCATTTCTTAGCAAACTTATTGCGTGTTTTGAATACGAATGCTTCTTACACCATAGCTAGAAATAAAAGTATTCTTACATCCACCTTAGCTACAAATTATATTCGTACAACTGTTAAACTCTATATGCTTATCCAATTTACTTTAGGCATTTAAAACAAGTGGATATCATTTTGCATCTTCGGACCCATGTTCTCCGACCATGAAAATACGTCAATTTCCGTCCAACTTTGGTGATCAATTCTCCGATAACATCTGGTGTCATCAGTTGAATTGTGTTTTCATCAATTCCATCTCTGTAAAATGATGGAAGAAAGAGTATATTACTTTTCAATGCTATAGAGCAGGATGAAGACAAAAATAGAAATCCAAAATACAACCATTATGAAGATTTCCAATGAACATAATAACCTTTTTTTAATTTGAAAATCTTCAAGGTCACTGTATTCCAGATATTTGCTGACAACAATGGTTGTGGCGGATGTGTGGCTTTTTAATGTGCCAAATAAGCCTATATTCAAAACATGAAGTAAATCTGACCTACAATTTCGGACATAAAATCAAAGCACCTGCCGTAGACCTGTCTTAAGTTATAGTACTTGCCTAATTTTTAGTAAGGCAAAGAGATATATGCCTAGGCCTAGTCTCCTTTAGATTAACTTCTTATTTCAGGCCAACGACATGTTTATTGAGGCAGACTAAGTAATGGTCGTGGGTTATCAAGTTTGTGAAGAATGATCTAGTGTGTGAAGTTTGAACCTAAACTTTCTCCGTAAGGTCTTACCTAGTTCAAGGCCTTTAGTAAGGCTTGGACTTTGGTTGTAGCCTTCTGTTTGAATATTAGGCCTGCGCCGCACTGCAGAATCATGTCATGGCCTTGGGATAATTTACAGCTAACTTCCTGACACTTACTGCTTATGATGCTATCCAAGCTATCATTAAGACAACTTTTGGCACGGTAGTAAAGATGAAAATCCTCTAGGCTATACAAATATTGTTGCGCTTGCAGTTTCCATTATCTTATTTCTCAAGTTAACGCAAAGTCTGTTTTTTCATCTCTTAAAATTTATTAATATCAAATACTAAACATTACCTTGAAACGTTGGCAAACGCTCTGGCAATCCCCATTGTTTCGAAAAACCGATAATTTCCATGCTAAAGCTGGCTACGTGTAGTTAATCTGTCGCTCCGCCAATCGTTCGTGAGGCTTACGTACGTAAAGGCTAGGGCTGGCTCAGAGCTATGATCATAGAACAGGATATAAGAACCTACCTCTCTTATAATGATTAATTTTGCAGTACATGCCATGCTGTACATCCACATGGAGTAGGTAAGTGTTAGTAGTGCGCATAGTTACGCACATTGCGGACGAATAGCTCACGTTACTCTTTGTTAATCTTGGCGCTAAAAAGTTAAGTACCATTTAAGCCGGAAGCTCTCCTGATGTAGGTTCATGTTATAATCAGTAAAACCAAACATGGTTAAAACACAACTCCAACCAGGTTTATCCCCCTCCGACGACTACCTCCAGGACAACGCCCACCTCGTGACCCATGCATAATCCCGGCCCATACCACCATTCCCACCCATCAGGAGAAAAAGCCTACTTGGATGATTTGTTTATTTTTTATTTGGTTTTTAAGAGGGATTGTCCGGAAATCACGAACTGTCTTCATATGCCCGGAGAATTGTATTGGATGATCGGAGAATGTTGGATTACATATTAGGCGGATCCAGGATTTTACAGAGGGAAGGGAACTAACTCGGTGAGGGCAGAGGTTGAAGCTACGAGTTTCAAAGGCATGAAGCCGCGGGCGTCAAATGTACGAAGATGATTCGATTAGACACTGTTGAATGGTATTTTCCGGCATCTATTAGCCATTAAAATAAGTATTCTTAAAACTTAGAAGTGCAACTTTGGAGCAGTCTCGAAATATGAGGGGGTAGAGTCCGGAAAATCCCCCACTGGATCCGCGCCTAGATAATCGAACTTTACCAACTACTTACTGATGCGCTTTGACCAAGGAGAGGCTGCTCATCGCGAGATGATGATGCCCACCAAAAGTGGTGTGTAAAATTCTGACTTTGGTGCTACTAAATGTTATGTTTGTCAATAATGCCCGATACAAATGTTGTTTACCTCATGAGTCAAAATGACTAACCTATAGGTAGTACTTAAATCCTCGATAAAATCGCCTTCACCAACAAAACTTGCCCATGGCGGAAATAATGCTCACAATTGTGTAGATGCTTGCACTTCTACTAAATGTTGGTCAAAGATGCCCAAAGGGAATGTTGGTTAATGTCACTTAGCACATCAAACTCTGGGTAAAATTTAATCTACTTTTAGTGGAAAACGATTGACCAATAGAGAATTGCACAATGTTTTTAGAGTGCAGAGACCTCGTTGTGAGAGCAAATGCAGTGTAGCTTATGCACTGTACTACTAGCTTAGTTTGCCCTATGGCTTCGAGTTACTTTTTGATCTCAGCCATCTAATACATTCGGAGCTCACTGCTAACAAAATATCGCGTGCACATCATGACATGTCTTTCCTTTGTCTTATAATGTAAGCCTGCATGTTTGCACCATTTTGACTGATTCAGTTGAACATCGATGAACTACTAGCAACATATTCCTACAATGCCGGCCTAGATTACTCAGGGAGGTGTTATAACCTTCATATGTTAATGCGTTGAGCAGGGGAGGCGTTTTGTTAAAATTATTGTTGGGGACACCTTTTTGAGTGAACACTTTGCTCCTCTAGCCAGGGGTACAGGGGACCACCATAGGGGCATTCGACATTATGTCCCCCACTAAAACTATTGAGACGGTCAAGTCCGTAAACTTATACCGTCCTTTCAAATTTCGCGATATTTCCATTTCAAGAACAAATTCTATCCTACACTCTGTAGCCTGCACCTGCAGCAGTTACTTGCCCAAACTATTTGTCTAATGAAGTACACATTAAATAATTATATATAAATTAAATATAAATGCACTTAAAAGAAGGGGAATGCGGCCCTGTCCATCTGGAGAACTAGGATACTGATTTGAAAGCACTTGTACACATGACAACACGGACCGGGGGAAATTCGTGCTCGTTGCCTGTTGCAGTGGAAAGCAAGTAGCTTTTAACTACGCAATCGTGTAACCAGTACTAACGACTCATGTGGTCAGTAAAGTTCAAACTTACTCGTAATTTTTCTTCGTGGGCCAGACCAGCTCTTTTGCTTGTTTAGTTGATACAGTGCTTACATCATTCAAAGAAGGGTTTTTCGAGTAATTCACGATATACCTTGCCGATGTGGGTCACGAAACTTGTATCAAAGCCGGATAATCTTGTGCGGCTAATGCCTAGCTAATGAAATATATTGTCGTATTTCATGAAAAATGCTTACCTGCCGGTTCATTGTCGTTGTCACCTTGTTCTGGGTTTGCTATGAAAATACCAGAACACAAATATGTAGGTTAAAACTGTGTTAATGTTACACGTAGATCATGTCTAATTGTTTTAAAAAATACAAAAAGGTGTTTAGTATTCATATTTTTGCATATTTTATATACGGGATGAGTAATGGGGACGACTTGATGTCGAAACTAACAACTTCTTGATGAAATCAATCTAAACCAACTGCAATTTTAACAAATTTGAACAAACTGTCAGATACTGTTTCTTCCCTGTTTGTTTCAAACCTGACATTATCAGAAGGCAAATAATCGTGTGCTGCACGCTACCTGTAGCGAACGGAATACATCGTCATTTTTACGAAAAAGTGCTTACCCGTCGGTATATCGACGTTGCCTGCCTGAACGCTTAAGTTTTAAATATCTCATACTACACTTGTTTTTTGTGTACTGAATGTGTGGTGCGTTCCTATGAAGGGCTCAGCAACGACCCCTTTGTAAGAGAAGCTTGACTTTTTATGTACTTAATATGTGTTTGTGGCGTTCCTGTGAAAGGTTCGGCAGCGAGCCCTTTGTAAGAGAAGCTTTCATTACTTATTTTGTATTAATAGTGTCTGTTTCTTGTCTGATGCTATTTGGAGATGTTACACCCTCTTGGTTCTTAGTTATACTATAGAATTTTGTCAATATTGATTAATGTAAATATGATAATACCAGACCAAATATCTAGTATTTCTTTACTCCTTCAAGGGTTCCGACAGCGAACCCTTTGTAGGAACATTTTCGATTTTTTTTGTTGCTTAATATGTATACTGTAGTGCTCCTATGAAGGGTTCAGCAGCGATCCCTTTGTAAGAGAAGCTTGGCTTTTTGTGTACTGAATAGCCTATGTGTTGTGTTCCTATGAAGGGTTCGGCAGCAAGCCCTTTGTAAGAGAAATTTGGCTTTTTGTGGACCGAATATGTGTGGCGTTCCTATGAAGGGTTCGGGAGTGAGCCCTTTGTAAGAGAAGATTTGATTACTTATTTTGCATTTATAGAGTCTGTTTCTAGTCTGATGCTGTTTTGAAGATGTTGCACCCTCTTGGTCCTTAGTTATAATATGGAATTTTGTCAAATTGACGTTAATATGATTTTACTGTACCAGACCAAATATCTAGTATTTCTTCACTCCTTGAAGGGTTTCGACAGCGAACCCTTTTTAGGGTCATTTTCGACTTTTGTTTTTGCCTTATATGTCTAATGCTCCTATGAAGGGTTCGACAACGAGTCCTTTGTAAGAGAAGATTGTATTACTTATTTTGTATCAACTAAAGCTGACACTTAAGATCGGATGTGGTTGTCTTCCACTGGTCAATTCATGTAGTTAATGTAATCTAGCTGTAAATGAACACAAATTAAGTAAAGCATGAACCTTTTGACATATTTTTTGACTAATTGTTCTAGTTGTACGAATATTATGTTTTTTTACATTAACGGAGTCTAATGATGATACTACCAAATACTGTCTCTGAAATTTTAACTTTGTGTGATAAAATATTGTTATTACTTGGTTGGGGTAGAGGATTTTAAAATTTATTTAGAGATTCCATATGGAGAAACAACACTGTCACGTTTTTATATTATGTTCAGAAATTTGGACAGAAGTATGTAGCCAGAGTTATAATTGTCAATCCTTTTTACATTTTGAAAAGCATTTCACATAAGTAATTTACAAAAACAGGTCAATCTCACGAATTTGTACTTCCTGTGGAACAAAGCTTAAAGATTGATGCTATGAAGATTTTTCTGAGGTATCAAAGGAGGTTTTAGAGAGTTTCAAATTAAATATTTGTAATGAAAAAGCCACACTTTTGTATGTTTTCGTCGTTTTGGACTTTTTGGTCAATCACACATAGTTTTCAAAGTTATTTTTGATTTTTGCCTGAAATATGACAGATAGCTAGTTTGCCATATTTTGATTCAGTTTGCAACTATGTTAAGTGTGTTACAGAGATAAAAATGATTTACATTTACGCCTGCTAAGGAATTTGTAAGTACACCGTTGTCCAAAAGGACAACAAATTGCTAAATGATTTAAATAATTTTTGAAACTGGTATCGGTATATCCAAATATACATTAATATGTCGAACTTGTGACAATTTAAGGATACACCAAAATCAAATTGACGTTTCTAAACTATTCAATATGCCAAAATATTACACCGATTTTTCCAAAAGTTGTATCGGATGGTAAAAAATAGTCTGCTTAGTTAACTCTGTTTTAATAGGGTACACTTGGAGGCTATACTGGCGGGCCAAATAGTTCTGTTTAAATTGATACCAGCATTTTCAAATAAGAAGCAACGAGCTGTACAAATTTTGATATCGACATGTCAAAAACAACCTGCTAACTTCAACTTTTTTCTATACAAATGACAACTATACCGGTGCCCCAAATGACTCGGAAACCGAAACTGACATGAATATGTATACATCGACATCTTTTTTTCGATATGAGCTGTTTACGTAATTCATTAATCACCAGGGTGTGATATGCACTCAGTTGATTTGTTTTGATGACCGAAGTTTATTCTCGGCTTAGAAAAAGATTTTGTGTGGATAAAAGCTTGGTATGCTGCTCTGCAATCTTAGCCATGCAAGCGTGCTCGTTAAGTTGAGTCTTAAGAACCCGGACAATAACTAGACTGACGCAGGGATGGTTCGAAGGTTCAAGCAAGAATACTGTGAACAAATTGAAAAATTTTCCTAAACGTCTTTACTCTAATGTTTTACTGAAGTTTAGCCCAAGCCTTATCTTAGGCCCAAATGTTTCATTGACCTAGTCTTGGTCTACCGCCACCAGTCTTAGTTAATCTAGTTGTCAGCAAATTGCCGGGTAGCTAAGTTGTCTGTTAGAAACTCGTTCCTTACAAATTCTCTCTTTGAAAAAGTCTAGCTTTGAGCAAACATGCTCGTCTCATCGTGCAGTCCCCCCACTCTTGTCACTCTTAGCAACCAAACAACACTATTCAAAATATTCTTTTACCATTCCTAACATATTCATAATAGCCAATTACTTAATATTATGACAGGAAATAATGTATCTAAAAAACAAATTGTATCTAATTTAACCTTTGACCTCTGACCTTTAATCTATGAAGTCATCAATTACGCATGCACGCGTTTTTGTCAGGTACTTACTTAGACATCAATTTGACCTTATATCCGAGTAATGGTTACGGAGGAGTCTGTGACCCAATTCTTCGCAAAAAATTAAGCAAATTTTCTCTTTCTTTTATAGACTTATTTTTCTTATGCTCCACTACTTTCAGCCAAAAGTGTCATGATAAATCAAGTTATGAAAAGTTAGGAAGGAACAACTTTTTAAAGACTGCATTTCAAATTCTCATATTACATTTGATGACCAATGTACGAACTGTATCATCTAATACGTACGAGTAGTTTCTTATACCCTAAAATCAACAATGACAAATTTTCATGTTTGTTCAGATCAGACAACTCTATAAACATAAAGTAAAGATGCGTTTGAACATGTCTGCTGTTTTCTGTTCGTGCATTCCCTGAAAAGCGCGTTGTATTGCCTCTCATTGCAAACAGCCTCTTGCAGAGTCAAGGGACGGTGCCCCAGAATGTAGTACTATCGCAGGAAATTGGTATCATGCTAGTACTAGGGCAAGAAATTGATATCACCATAAGGAAGACCAGAGGATATTACCAAAACCTAGAAACTGTCTAGGTAGTAAACGAAGAAGATCTCCGATGGCTTTCAAACCCATGGACAGGAATAATTTGGGTAGAGAGGATGCGATTCTGGACTGCCAAAGACTTTGAAACGGTACGAAATTATAGAAAAGGTAAATTCAGAAAACATTGTTTGAAAACAAACAAACTCAAGAGCCAAACCACGTCCTGGTAAGACTTGTGTGAGATAAAAACCTTGCCTACAGAGGCTTAACAGTACTTAAGGAGGCATGCAGAGGCTGCTCCAGTCCCGGGTGTGCATTGGCATGGCGTTGGTTAGTCTCAAGCAGTATCTAACCAGATTAATGGAGGACCCATTAAGAGTTCTATAAACAAGTGCCCTAGAGGATTGTATCAGTCCTGAAAAGCTTGAGTAAGAAGACACGAATGTGGTAAAGGCATCGAGGGGTGTGTGTCATCCAGGGCGTGTTTTTAGCTGCACAATCTATGTTCAGGTCTGGGATAGATACGTTTCAAATAGATTTCCAAGTTGCCCGTAAAGAACTACTAGGACCTCAGAATGTTGTTTATTCAACCTTTTGGAAGGTATTGACACGGTATGGAACGCCATAAACGCTCTTTGAGTGCATTGACAACGCCTAATGTGTGGTTGAAGGAGGTGTTTATAGAGGTGGGTTGCTAACGGAGGTCCTAACTATATATTCCTGTCTTAAATATTCTTGAATTACCACTAACACAAATATATAAGAACATAAAATAAGAAAACAAACAGGAAGTAGACGCATGAGAAGATGTGAGTTAAGTCGGAAAAGTGTTTCGTTAGCTAAGTGTTGTTCAAGAAGGTCTTGAGAAGTTCGATAGTCCCAAGACGATTCTTTGGATATCTGGTATCTAGTATAACGATAGCGCAAATACGAATTTGAAAAAGCTGCCGCAGTACCCTCACAGCACAGAACAGTTTCAGAGAGAGGAAGACCTATATTACCCTAGGAAGTTCGGGGGCAATGTAGTTAACAAGCCTGCCAAAACCCTCAGAGCCCCTAGTCTGAACACCAAACAATACCATACTGACCTAACCTTTGGGAACTATGGCAGAATATAAATAAGTCTGCTAAAGGACAGGGTATCTCAGGGGCGGATTTAGGGGTAGGGGGCCCGGCCCCTTCCAAAAAATGTTGAATTTGTTTTTTTTTTCAAATTCATGAAAGGCCCTATTTCCATTCGTTTTTTTTTTTATCACAAATGGTTCTCACTTTATCAGAGTTTTTGCAAATCTTCGCAAACTACGCGCGTCAACCTTGCCTCCGTGTTAAGCTTATCATAAATATCTTCGAGAAGAAACAAAAGTTGAAAACTATTTACAATAATCTCTGGTAAAATACCGGCTTTTCGATTGGCATACCGTACATAGGTTTGTTGGGGAATTGAAAGTGTCTCGATTCAGAGGCCAAATGCAGGTTTTATCATGAAAATCTTATGTAGCTAAAACTGCAGCTCCCTTTGCACTCATTTGTCACGGTTTGCACTTCATTTCATGACCATTATTACTTAAGGTTATAGGCTAATACATGGAACTATTCTGATCACAACACTTTCCGAAAACTGAGGTACATCTTCAACCTTTGTTCGGGTCGAGCATCAGTATGGGATCCTTTCAATCTAAGTTGTAGCATGATGCAGACGCCTGGGTTAAAAGTACATTTTTGCGCTTGTACATTTTTGAAAAATATTTTCAACGCGCTTCCTGCGCAGTATAGATTGCTATTGTTAAAACACTTAACGACGAAAGCGTATTCTGAAACGTGCTTCTTAGTCCCTCACCTATTTTTCTATACCTTTCAGGGAGGGCTACTATCATCTCCCTGCACCTATATTCTCCCTTCCTCCCCCCATTCCCCATTGCTAGAAGCTGTTCTTCTAGATTTCCAATCAAACTTAGTAAAACTACGATAGTTGAAAAGTGCTCGGTGTCATATAGCATCATTTGGAAGTCAGGTAATAAGCATCATGTCAGTACCCCATTTTATATAATTAATCCAGAGCTTCCAGGAGGCCATTTACTTGTGCCTGAAGCCTTAAATACACTAATATAATGCATAATGAAGCAAAGGAAAATTCAATAATCCAATAAATAGTCCAAAATGTTTCCTCAGACTCCACGCACGTATTTCTGCCTAACAAGAAGGCAGAAAAGTAGCCAAAAAAGGGCTTGAGGAGGTTTGTTGACAAAATAGCCTATTCTTCTTTCAGACAACATACTTTTTGAATCCGCCACTGTATCTGAAAGGCCGGGTGAGGGTATTTTGCAAAACACTCAAGACATGTGTTACTGCAGAGAAGGTATGAAAACTATAGAAAGGATAGAGATATGTAACATAATCCTGTGCGGATAATGCCTAGCTAATGATAAATATCTTCGTATTTCATGAAAAAATGCTTAACTGCCGGTTCTTTGCCGTTGTCAGCCTGGTTTGGGTTTGCTATGAAAATATCAGAACACAAAGAATATGTAGGTTTAAACAGTCTTAATGTTACACGTGGGTCATATCTAATTGTTTTACAAACTACAAAAAGATGTAACGTATTTATATTTTTGCATATTTTATGTACGGGATAAGTACACTCTTAAAACTGAAATGTTGAAATGTAACTCTTAAAATGGATGTTACGAATCATTTAAACTAGTGTTAAGTGTTTACTGCCACTTCTGTAACACCTCAAGTGTACGGAAGAATATACCCAATTCCCAAGTGCTGTATGTAGCACTTAATGAAGTGTTACTTAAAGGCCGTGGCCGGCTCGACTTGAACCAATTGGTTGGAAACTGGGCCGTTAAATCTCATCAGACATGCTATCACTGAAAAATGTATCCAAAAGTCGTTTTGATGTTGCATACAATAGATGAATTGAGTCTAGAGGCCAAAAGTTTTTGTTATTGTAATATAATCACAGTTTAGTTGTTGGTCATTACAAAATAATTGTACTATATTTTCTAGATTGATGAAGACTTTCAGTTGATGTTTGGAGAAACAAGCACAGACCGATGACAACATGGGATTATAGGTTTGTTCCTGGAATTTTGCAGGAAGAGACAATATCAAAAGTAACGACTTAGGTGTAAAAACTGATATCAGAGTTGGATTGTCCAGAAGGAGGTGATTATGATGACTAGTTGGAGAATATGAACTATCACATGGTATGTATGCAATCAATGTCGCATGTAGACTCTAGAGCATGATATTGCTTTCTAATAATTTAATGTAAATTGCAGGGCCCCAACCATGTGATGATATCTTGTAGTACAATCAAACTCGAAGTATTAAAAGTTCCAAAATGATACCGGAGCTATGCAAAGACAAACTTCTGAAGTACAATTCGCACCAACCAGAGAACTTTGGTATGTGTCAAAATTGTCACTTCCCCTGAGTAACATGCTCATCACAGTATAATCATGAAGCTTAAAAAAATTATGAAATGTATTTTCATTGTGTAAGGAAAACATTAAAGCAAAATCCTTTCAGTAAAGTGCTTGGGTAAAGAAGTCATTAATTTCCAATAAAAATGAAGTACAAAATTTAAAGTTTTCAAAGACGAATGAGAGGCATTTCTTATTATCAGATATTGCCACATTAAAACATTTATATCTTAATTTCTCTCAAGTATGCATAGCTACTAAATTCCTTTTAGTTTAAGCAGCAGCAAATGCAGAGCCAAATTTGTTTACATTTACAGAATTGAGGATTAGGCTGATGGACTGACAAGACACAGCATCTGTATGTAGTAGATTAAGTGTCAATATTAGATCTTGTCAGTCGTTAAGAATTCTGTTGGTATTGCTATACACTGTAATGTTCATGTCTTTTTCCTTTTTCAGATAAAGTGTCCTATTATGCTTTTTCAATTTTGATCGCCATGCTACCATCCCATGTGACTAAAAGTGCTCGGAAGTAGCGGCGCTCATCACTGCAATTGATGGACAACTTCGTTGAATTTAAGCCAGTAAGGAAGGTAAATTCCTTTTTTTGAATTGAATTGAATCTTTAAGAATAAGTATGTTGTTAGGGCATTATTACATGGGGAATATTGCAGTGATACTTTCCTTACATGAGGAACAGTGGAATGTTGTTGAAAGGCATCTGAAATCCCAAAAAGTTAGCTCTAGTATTCTAGTACAACAGTCTGCAATGTATTTTGTTGTCCTTTTGGGCCCCACGTTTCTAGCGGCATAAGAGAATGTAAAAACTGATGCATTGTCATGAATAGTTATTAGTCATTTAGACTTCCACAATTACTTCTCCATAATGACCACAATCAACACCAGGCTCCTAGCTGATAGGGCACAATTTATGTCCCCTTATGTTTACCTGTCGTTATAAGGGTGTAGGAATTAAGTTTGTTTTTGCTTATATTGTTAGGTCACTTCAATGCAAAAAAGGGACGGGACTTTGGATGATGTCTATATGTCTTTAATGCAAAAGATAAATCCTGCTTACCCTTTGACATTTGAGTAAATTTACAAAGCCAATCTTTCCCTATCGTAGACAGGTGCCAAAGAAATAAGTGTATTATTGTCCAGTATAACTTCAAATACAGTCAACTTTTTATGATGAATTGACTGTGCTTAAAAGGTTTCTCACACCCCAGTATTCTTTTGTTCTACTGCGATGTGCTATCTGTGTCAAACCCCATCTTCAAATGCTGTTTTATCATCAGTCTAGCACACAAATCCCATTCAGGTGGCAAACAATTTCATGGTAAACTAGACAGGAGAATCAACAGTGCCTTCTCAAGAATTAGAAATGGTAGAAAAAAGGAAAATGCAGGTTGCATTTTAATTTCCTCTGGCGTTTTGGTGAAATTGCAAGATTCAATGATCCCAAATGCATTTCTCTAAAAGTAGTTGTGACAATCAATTACCTACCCCCATCTAAGAGGTATTGAAATGCCATGGCTTGGATTAAGATTTTAATTGAGGTCATGGAGAAGGCTAGGAAGTAAAAAAAGTTCACCATTTTTGAAGGACTCAGCTCATCGTGTTTATTAATATTTGGGGCAGTAGGAGTGGAATATCAGTATACTGGTCAATAATTTAAAACCTACATGAAGTTGGGACTTCAAATCTCTAATACAATCATAATTGTCTTCAGTTCTGAGGTAAATATCAGAGAGTACTGTTAGGGGCCTTTGTTCTTCTGTTCTGTATTGTGCTTGCATATTTTCATTCAACATTTATTGTCTATACACAATTTATTGTCTATACACAATCAACAGTTATGATAAAATCACAATTTTTTCAGGTGGGAACCAGTGTAGACGCTTACATGCAAAATAGGGATAAAAAAGAACCAAAGGCATCCATACATGTTGTGCCTTAGAAGTAGGACAGTTCCAGAGCAATTTTGGCTGTGATGGACAAAGAAGTTTTATCATGCCAAGACAATCCAGTTAGTGTAGTGGACGGACTATTTAAAGTTCATTATGTTTTTAACTTGCACTATGCCAAACCATTAGAAATGTTCTACGAGTTCCTGGAAAGCTTTGTGTTCTGTATTATAGAGAAGGGATTGATTATCTCAGCCAAAGTGGCCAAAGTGCAGAGGAGCATTTTGGCCGTACACTAGTTAGTGCTACGGTGCTGTGACTTAAATGGCATGGAAAAATATTTTAAGTCTAAAAAATTTTTGAATATGTGCGTTTCATTGCATGTTTCTAGTTGGCTTCATCTAGCGTAGCATTCATTAAAAATATTCCTGTTCTGTCTTTTTACTATTACATTGAGATTTCACCTCACGTTTTCAAGTATTATGTTTTCATTTTAAATTCTCATGAAACTGCATCAAACATAAAGAAGTCTGCTAGTTATCAGCCTGATATTTTGGGGCCGGTGGGAGGGAGGAGTGGAATGTCAGTATACAGGTAAATAATTAAAGACATTCATTAAGTTGGGACTTCAAATCAGTGATACAAGCATAATGGTCTTCAGTTCTGAGATTACTATGTTTTCATTTTAAGTTCTTGAATGATTCCAAACTGTTATTAAATAAAATGAAGCATAAAGAAGCCGGTTACTTATCAGCCTTTAAAGAGGAGTTAATGTTTCATTCAAGTGGACAGGTTCAAACTTGCATTGCATCCACTTAAATTGAAAGACATTTTGTGGATGCCATGTACCTTCTATGTACTCATATCTATGGCAGTAATTAGGAGGGTGTAATCAAAAGTTTTGCACTGTTCCATGAAATAGCATACATCTTGTGTTACTACTCACTGCCAGTTTCTGAGAAATGACAAATATCCCAGCTCATAATTATGAAAATTTGTCACTGAATGTAGTTTAAAAGTTTAATTGAAAACAGGAAGGGAAACAGTTTTTTTTAACCATTCTTGTGCCTTGGAACCACGAGAGTTTTGGTAAATATTTTTGGGGAGTCATGACTGAAGCTAACGGATTATGTATTTCAAGGAAACACAGTATGTGCAGTTGATAGATGCTTTGCATTACAATTTTGTAACTTTTTTGTCTTAGAATTCATGTATACCAACCAAAATTTTCTGAAGTGCAAGAAGCAAACTGGTATTACATTATAGATAGTAAAGTGCTATCACTTCACTTTCATTGCCTTTCTTGAGAATGCTGCATTTTCAATAGCATTGGTTAAAGAAAATCGTTTTCATCATTACACTGAGATCTCAACATAGATTTTCCTGATAGTATTGAGTTTTCACTTCTAATTCTTTACTTCTTGAAACATTTTCAACTGTTTACTAATTGCATAAAGTATGAAGAAACATGCACGTCTGCTATCAGCCCTGCAAGTTGGGTATGTTTCTCACGTTGTTATTAGAGTTCTTTGTTATGATATTTATTAAAAAACTAAAACGACTGTCTTGCATCATGATTTTTGAGACAATACAAGAAATATTCAAAAGCACAATTAAGCAGTCTTGTGAATTTTGATTCTTAATTGTAGTTTCTATTTAGTTTCCTAAATTCCTAATGATTCTGCCCAAAGATTTCCTTTAGGTGGAATATTATCTGGCAAAAGTGAAAATACCATGAGAATGCGACTCAGAATCCTTTACTAGAAGTCCCTTATAAAAGTTCTACACAGCTCAATATTTGAATGACCATAGACCAAAGTGCCACATTAGTTGAAGAGCAAGTAAATCCGAACTCTGAGTAGATTTAAAAGATAACGCCTCTAGGAGTAATATCTGCACTTGAAAGGAGTTACATACAACTCCTTTAAGGTGTTAAAAAACAACCCTTAGTAAGGGGTAATATTTTAACACTTCACTGAGTGTTATTTTAACACTTAAAGAGCTGTTCCCTCCTCGCGCTCTTAGAAAGGGTTAAAAGTAATACATTAAGTGCTACATTTAGCCCTTGTATTTTAAGAGTGTAATGGGGATGACTTGATATCGAAACTTACAACTACGGGATGAAATTAATTTAAACCAACTGCAGCAACACATCGTCATTTTTATGAAAACAGTGCTTACCCGCCGGTTCATCGACGTTGTCAGCCTGGTTCAGTATGAAAAAAACACACAACAGAATGAACGCTTAAGTCTCAAATATCTGATACTACACTTGTTTATAAGTGGGTTACAGAGACAAAAAGGACGTTGTTAGTACACCGTTGTCCAAAAGGTGTTTAACACAAAGTGTCAAATGATTAAAATAACTATTGAAAACGATATAGGTGCATCCAAATACACATTAATATGTAAAAACTGTGACAATTTAAGGACACGCCGAAATCAAATTGACGTTTCTAAACTATTCAATTTGACAAAATATGACACCGATTTTTCCAAAAGAAATATCGGATGGTACAAAAAGGGTCTGCTTAGTTAACTCTGTTTTAATACGGTACACTTGGAGGCTATACTGGCGCGCCAAAAAGTTCTGATTAAACTGGTATCAGCATTCTCAAATAATAAGCAACGAGCTGTACAAATTTTGATATCGACATGTCAAAAACGACATAGACATTTCAAACTGATATCAAAATGTCGAAAAAGACATCTACTCGGGCATCGACAAATCCAAAAGAAAGTATTTATACTCAAAAGTAATAATAGACCTTGAAATTGGTCTGCTTACTTTATCTTTGTTTCCATACAATTGACAACTAAATCGGTGGCCCAAATGACTTGGAAACCGACACTGACATGAATATGTCTACATTGACATCGATATGTCGATATGAGTTGAGGTTGCGACATACACTCAGCTTAAAAAGAAGATTTTGTGTGCAATCTAAGCTGAGCCTTAAGAACCGGACAATAACTAGACTAACGCAGTGATGGTTCGAAGGTTCCAGTAAGAATACTGACGAATAATTGAAAAATTTCCCTAAACGTCTGTACTCTGATGTTTAACTGAAGTCTGGACAAAAGCTCAAATCAGGCCCAAATGTGTCATTGACCTAGTTTTGGTCAAGTTTTTGAAACATGCACTACCGCCATCAATCTTGTTTAATCTAGTTGGCAGCAAATTGCCGGGTAGCAAAGTTGCCTCTTAGTCTTAGAAACTCGTTCCATACAAATACTCTCTTTGAAAAAGTCTAGCATTGAACAAACATGCTCGTCCGTCGTGAAGTCGCTCCACTCTCCTCACTCTTAGCAACCAAAAAGCACTATTCAAAACACTCTTTTTTTCATTCCTTACATATTAATAATATTTAATGACTTCTTAAAATTATGACAGGAAATAATGTATCTCAAAAACATATTGTATTTAATTTAACCTTTGACTTCTGACCTTAAATCTATGACGTCATCAATTACGCATGCACCCATTTTTTTGTCGGGTACTTAGACACACCAAATGTGACCTTAATCAGAGTAATGATTACGGAAGAGTTTGCGACCCAATTCTTTGCAAAAAAATTAAGCGAATTTGACTGTTGACTTACATTTTGACCCTTTTTGACCTGGCATTTGCCAGTCGTAGCCAGTGCTGTAAAATCACACATTTGGAATTGGGATGAGTTAAATGGCTACAATTGTTCATCCAAGAACATAAAGTAATGAACGAAGACATTATTGGTTTAGGAAGTTTTTCAAGTGATATGTACAGTTCTCTCATTGCAGAGCCAAGGGAACGGTGGATTACGCCAGAATGTATTTCTAACGCAGGAAATTAGTATCATGTTAGTACTAAGACAAAAAATTGATATCACCATAGGGAAGATACGAAGATATTACCAAAACCTAGAAAATGTCTGGGCTTTGAACCCATGGATAGGCATAATTTGGGTAGAGAGGATGCGAATCTGGTGGGCCAAAGACTTTGAAATGGTAGGAAATTATGGAAAAATGTAAATTCAGAAAACATTGAAAACAATGACAAACTCAAGGGCCAAACTACGCACTGATAAGACTTGTATAAGATAAGAACCCTGCCTATAGTGGCCTTACTGTACTTAAGGAGGCATGCAGGTGCTGCTGCAGTCGCAGGATGTGCCTTAGCATGGCGTTGGCAAGAAATGGAAAAGATAAGTCTCAAGCAGCATCTAACCAGACTAAGGGAGAACCCATTGAGAGTTTTATAAACAAGTGCCCTAGAGGATTTTATCGGTTCTGAAATGTTTCAGTAAGAAGATACTAAACTGGTAAAGGAACCATGGGGTATGTTGTGTCATCCAGGGTGTGTTTGGAGCTGCACAATCTACGTTCAGGTCTGGGATAGGTACGTTTCAAATGGATTTTCAAGTTGCCCCTTAAAGCTCCACTAGGACCTCAGATTGTTAATCATGCAATCTTTTGGAAGGTATTCACACGGTATGGAGCGCCATAAACGCTTTTTGAGTGCATTGGCAACGCCTAACGTTTGGTTGGAGGAGGTGTTTATAGAGCTTGTGTTGCTAACGGAGATCCTAACTATATATTCCTGTCAAATATATAAGGAAATAAAAAAGAAAACAAACAGGGAGTAGGCGCCAGGGGAAGATGTGAGTAACGTCGGAAAGGTGTTTCGTTACCTCAGCATTGTTCAAGAAGGTCTTGAGAAGTTTGATAGTCCCAAGGGATATCTTGGAAAGATATGGATAAGGTATAAGGGGGTAACGATATCCCAAATATAAATTTGAAAAAGCTGGCACAATACCCTCACAGCACAGAGGAGTTTCAGGCAGAGACCTATCATTACCCTTGGAAATTCGGGGGCAATGAAGTCTACAAGCCTGCCCAAACCCTCAGAGCCCCTAGTCTGAACATCAAACAAGATTATAATGACCTAAATTTTGGAGGCTATGGCAGAATATAAATAAATCTCGCTTGTTCGCTTTTACGTGCTGTGAGAAGTGAGAGTTACGTTCCGTATTGTGTATCATATATATGGAAGTATGATTTTTTGGGCAACCACGTACTGCCTGGTCCCGAAAACACTCTTCATAAAAGTGGCAATCAAGAAATTATATGTTTGTACTGAAGTAGAGACTTACATGATCTTTCATACTTTCGTAAACATGGGAAAGGCCAACTTGTTAACATGGATGTGATATTTACGTCCTTACCGTGTATCTGAAAGCGTTCGGACACAGCATCCATCAGGGAAGGACATCTGAATCTCCTGTCGTTTTTGAGCAGTTCCATTACGCGCATCAAATAACGCAAGATCGTTTCATCTCTGATATTGCCAGGTTCAATGCCTTCCTCTTCCAACCAGATAAGAAAATTATTCACCCCTAGAATACAAAGAAAATTAACTCTCATTAATGAAAATAAAATCAGAAAACGAGAGAGATGAAATGTCGTTTCGTAGCGGTTTGTAGTTAAATTACTTGCCATAATTCTAGACGACCATTTTAGTTGTCGTAGTCTCTTTAAAATTTTACAAATGTTGGATAAAGAAAATCCGTTTTGTTGTAAAATAGTCATGTAAAGAACTAGGTTTGAAATAAGATTGATAGGTATTTTCAATATCTGTAACTTGTATGAAAGACAAGGGTATTTCAAAGGCCGCATGGGGAGGCATGATTCTTTATCTGGTGGGAATTAGCTTATGTCATACTTGCATAATGGTTAGTTTAAGTACTACCATTCACTGTAGATATGTTAAATAAAGTCAGCATGACTTTTCGTTGGTCAAAGTATAGCATTACTTGTCATAAACAGAGCTGTATGTGAAATATGATACATATGTGCGATCAATAACGACCGAATGCGTAGATTAGAGACGTTTACACAGCTAGATTACTGAATATGGATCTAAAGTTAAAGGCGCTAGTTATAACATGCCTTTTTATCCCTATATATTATATATAATTTATCTGGGTTTTTCTTTATTTCTTGCCGAAGGCAGGCAAGGAATCCATGCGATGATGATGTCATGTGTGTGGATGTATGTGTGAGTTTGTTTGGCATTCAGATTGAGGACCTGAACAATGGATTTCAGTTCCTTAGAAGGAAACTCAATAGATTTCTCAAGTCCTAGGAAGTTTAACAATAGACAGTCTATTGTTAAAGTTAGGGTTAAGGAAGAAGACACAAAGGAAATAACAAAGGGGTCCTCAAATTGCATGTAAAGTCGACTTGCATAGATGTGTGTGTATGTGACGCTTAGTTTTGTAAACACGATATCTCAAGATAGCAATGACCGACACTTTTCATATTTAGTATACAAATTTTTCATGCTAAGAAAAAGAAACATATTGTTTTTGGTAGAGTTCAAAGGTCATTTGAGGTCACCAGAAGTCAAAAGCCAAAGATAGCCAAGATAGGAATGACCGACTCTTTCATATTTGGTATGTAGATTTGTCATGCTAAGAGGAAGGACCCTATTGTTTTCGATGGAGGTCAAAGGTCATTTGAGGTCACCGTAGGTTAAAAGCCGAAAACCTTACAAACACGATATCTCAAGATAGGAATGACCGACATTTTTCATATTTGGTATATACATTTTTCATGTTGAGAAAGAGAACCCTATTGCTTGTGATGGAGGTTAAACTGCGAAAACCTTTTAAATGGCTTGTAAACACGATATCTCGAGATAGGATTGACAGACGCTTTTCGTATTTGGTATATAGATTTGCCATGTTGAGAGGAAGAACCTTTATTTTTGGTTGACCTTGTTTTTGGTGGAGGTCAAAGTTTATTTGAGGTCAGCAGAGTCAAAAGGGGAAAATCCTGTAAACACAATATCTCATGGTAGGAAGTTTGGATAGATATTTTTTGTAGTTTGTAGATGCGGTATGGTGAGAAGATGAACTCTATTGTTTCTGGTGGAGGTCAAAGGTCATATGGGGTCATGAGGAGTCAAACACTGAAAACCTTGTTAACAAGATATCTGAAGGTAGGAAACTTAGATTTCAAAATTGGTATGTACATGCCTTCTGGTGAGAAAACGAACCATTTGAATCTTTGGTGGAGGTCAAAGGTCATTTGGGGTCAACTGGGGTCAAAGTCTGAGAACCCTCTTAACACGATTTCTCAATGTAATTCTCTTATACCCCGGCAGGGGTCTCATGTCCTTTAAAAAGAGAGAGAAATAAACTTCAAACTTTAAACTTCAATGTAGGAAGTTTGGATAGATTATACGTGGTACATGGATGCTTTATGGATGGAGAAATAACTTTTTTGCTTTGGAGAGGTCAAAGGTCATATGGCGTCATTAGAGGTTGGAAAGCAAAATTTCCCAAGATTTCCCAAGAAAATCCCAACATTTTCTATGGCAAGGAATCACTAAGCCTTTGAGCTTTCTGGTTAGATGTTACCATTTATGTATTCAATCGTTGTACACTTTTGTTCGAGCTTTAGTCGACAAGACAATTACTGGTGTATATCTTTGATGTAAAATTAGTTGAATTAGCCAATATAAAGGTAAAGCTTTACAAAAGTAGGTGCTAGAAAATTAAACGAATGAACTTTTATATTACCATATCAAGACGAATATGACTTGACTCATAACAGTTTTAGAAATCAACTTTGGCGTGGCCATATAAGGCCAAATAAAAATTTTCAAAGATCCTTGAACGATACACATATCAAGCCAGATATAGCTTTGTAAACGTCAAGCCTTATACAGACAGCCATTTCAAGCCAGATGTTACCTACTAAACTTCATGTTAGGTACACAAATAGGGTTTACAAGCCGATTTCAACCAGATAAAACTTTATAGAAGCTCATGCTGGATTGACCAGTACAAATAAAGTTTAATACGTTCTTATTAAGCCAGATATAATGTTGCAAATGCCCTCATCAGATATACACATTGAGTTCCATATGACCATATTGAGCCGTATAACTGCATGTCATATTTGATATGGCTGCATGACGAAATCTCACTCGTTAAAAAACTGTGTTCAAATGAGTCCCTCATTATTATAATTTGCATTTAATGCTGTCACTTGACTATACCAGTTACACATATGACTGATTTCTTGCCCATGTAAGAGTTTTCACAATGGACCTATTCCTGCATTTAAATGAGTAAGGGCAAAACACCCACTAAGTATACCTTATCGAATCCTTAGGCTAGTTTTTTCTAAACAAGCACAGGTTATCGGGCGAAATCGTAAACATTCCTCAAACAAACGAGGAACACAAGATGAAGTTCTCTGCACAGCCAAAGAAATCTAAATTTAAAATAAGCCTTAGCATATATTTCAACTATTGTTAATCAGCGTCAAATGTGTGCTTTGTGAACCTTTCTCTGACGTTGCAGACATTTGAACTCATTTATTGGCGTAATTGATAGTGTAGCTACAGTTTTTACACTTCAGCTATCACGGGTGCTGCTGTTTGGAAGCAAACTGGCTCCCAGTGACCACGTGACCAGATTTTTGAAACGCTCATGTCGTTTTCCTTCTAATACAGCCACTCCTACAGTGTCCGGAATCAATCCCTCCCCCGGAAAAAGAACAGTTCAGAATACTTCGTTGTGTAATATCAGTTTCTTTCAATGCACTTCTCTTATTCCAGCTGAGATGTTATTTCGAGCATAGTCCATATACCCGTACACAGCCGTGCGTTTTGATCGAATACTTTGGTTACTTAGATAGTACAGATGTCTGAATGAACATTCTAATAATTTTGTGATGAAACACCGGAATAGCGTGAAATTGCAACAGCAATAGAAATTAGTTCAGGACCTCACTGCGTACCATTGAGAAAATTTTCATACAGCGAGAGACTTTAGCTATATTGGACAACAATTATCAAAAGTATCCTACGACGCAAAAAACAGGAAACCAAACTTTTAACAAAGACCAAGCTACCATTCTTATGAAACGATTAATTTTGGAAGTTTCTAGTTTTTTTATGGAATTTCTCGGAGGGACAGGAGTTCTAGGAACGCTTCTAAGCATTTCTCATACACGGTTACATCGACTTGTGCACCATGTCATTGCTTTATCAGACGAAACGTTTTCAAATGCTTCAAATTAAAGGGTTTTCTCATTACAGCTATGAGATACGGCCTTGTCCTTTGCAAATTCATCTCTCATCTAAACTGCTTTTAGAAGATACTTTTAATCGAAAATTTAAAAGAGCTTTTGTCGCCTTTGTGTTTTGTGTCCAAATTCGCAGCATTCCTTGAGCTTTATTGATCTTACAAAATAAATATGAAAACCTACAGAATGGAACCAAGAGGAATCATCTTCCCATTGGAGGGAAGGGTTACCTTAAAAATTACTCTTTACATTAAGTGAATATATCGTCATATTTCCGAGGGAAAAGTACTTACGTGCCTGTTGTTCGTCTTCTTGCTGGTCCGCTGTGATGAAGCATATAGAACAGAGATTATAAATTGATGTATTTACAGGTGTAACGTGTCGTCGACTTCATGAACTATTAGATAAAAACAGTCCAGGATTTAGTCGGCCACAGTATCGGACACGTACAGTCACGAAGCCATTACTGTCTTTCAAAGGTTATTTCAAAGTAATAATGAGGAATCTTGTGTCCAAAAATCATGGTTTGAGAGACAGGTTTGCTTTTTTACATTTTGTTAATAATTTATGTATGCCAGATCCTTAAATGCAGGGTTCGAGTCTTTCCAACATTATAATGGTGGCTATTCTGAATTTGAAAATGACCGCCATGATTCACATTATTGACCACAACTTTCTTCCTCAAGGAATTATAGGCGTGATTATGATAGCTAATCCCAAGTTTTTAAAACCAATTAATCCATTGATGATATCACCAACAAGCATAAAATTGAATTTCAAGATGGCAGCCATTTGTCGTTTAAATCGCCCTTTAAAGAGGAATTTGCTTTACCCCAAGTATGACTTTTAGTTGGGGTTAGCAAAAGTCTGAGTTGGTGAATACTCTTTGAATGACATCAGAGTTACAAAATTCAAAAGATGCAGAACAGCTCATATTAGACAGTATGCACAGAGAGTGTTTTGAATGCACATTAGGGCTTTGTATACTCACCAGGATATGACCTTAAGCATTGACTTAGTTGGGAGAATTGGAAATGTCTGGGATGAGACAATTTCCCCTTTTATTAAATGTCTCCCCATAACAGGTATGAAAATCTTTTTAGTCCAAAATTCTATTTAATATACAGCAACATATTAATGGATGAATAATTTTGTGAGCCAATAGTGACGGGCAAGCTCATTTTCAAGAAAGAGCTTATTAATTGATTATAGTCCGGGTAACCCTGTAACAACTGGCGTGCCTCTTGTAATCACTTCACCATCGATGTCAAGAAGCATATCATGCTGTTTTATCCTCCCAATAGAAGAACTTGGGGGCTTCAATAGCAAACATAAAAATATTGATTAGTTTTGTTAGAATATTTGACACATTCAGAGTTCTAACAAAAGCATTGACATCATGGTAAGCAGGCGTAGAGCGTCTTGACATTAAGGTCGTTACCGATCTTGTAAAAGTGAATTGTTTTTACATCATTTACCCTCCTTGATCGAGGCTAAAACCTTTATTAAAGTATCATCCTTGACTGCATTGAGGAGTACGCGAGGAGACCAAGAAAAATCCCGCCTTCGGGCAAAAGTTACCCTGAATAACACAACAGCTTATAAAACGTTCTCATTTGAAAGTACCCCGTGATAAAATTGATAACAAGTTTCAACCAAAATCCACTGAACAAAGCCGGTCTACATTTGACCGTGGCAAATCCGTGTGGAGACAGTGACGATGATCATGTCCTGCCCTTCAGATAGCAATTTGGTCGCTGTGCTTCGACTTGAAGGATGCGTACCTTGATACCACTCCTTTAGAGAAAGAAAGGAAGGACCACCTGATGTAGCATTCAGATTATAGAACAGTATGGCCTCTGTGAATAGTGAAGTGTGTATATTCCGTAAATTCGAGATGTTGCCTACATGGGTATAAGGAAACAAAACATGCTTACCATCACGTGACACACCCACAACTACAGCATCTCAAAGTGTCGTCTACTATTTTCTGTAGAGACACATTCAAGTTCATAGCTCTCCTTCGGACCCTAGATGTCCAACTGGTCCAAAGCCTCTTGAGATACTGCTTGAGATATTACTTCAGCACATTGAGAGGTCATCACTTCCTGTCCTCTCGGACAGAGGACAACAACATTATCGCTACTTTTATCTTCGCTTGGAAGGCCGGTCAGGGTTTGTGTCGTACAGGGAAATCTGACCACTCTGATCTTCACAAACAGGTCTTATGAGTGATCAATACAGAAAAGTTGCACCTCACAACTACCTTGCGAGACAAGACCTGAATAGTGGGCAAAGTTTCTATTAATGGAAAGGGTTACCACCATGAGAAAGCCATCTCTGGACTACTGGACTGATGCCAAATCGACCCCACATATCCTGTAGATATCCGATGAGCCCCAACTCGGACTAAGCAGGGCCCAACTTGGATAACACTTTCACAGGAAAGATGTTGCTTCAGTCAGGGAAACCCTGCTGGAGGGTGTCTTTTCCCTGGGTTTTTTTTTCTCTTACCCCTCATTCCCTCAGGGGATTTCTTTCCTAAGGCTTATATCCCATATCATTGAGGGTAAATACTGCAAAGATAACCCACAAGTGTACGATGGGGGTGGAGCTTGATGCCTCTGCTCGTTATGCACATATATACCACGATGCTACACTTCGTTAAATTTCCACCTTCACTTATGTACCCAACATTCGAGCACTAATAATAAATATTTATGTTTACTATTTAGATCCCAACCACCTTCGTTTGTGAAAGGAAACCACCGTGATGTATAAAACCGATGTCCAGGGGTAAGTAAAGAGACCACAAAATAGCACGCCCATCGCGACACGGTTAAACAGACTATAATAAATAATTAAGCGCTGTCTTGAAATTTTGTTTGCCCGTCACAACTTTCTCATGAAATTATTCATTCAAGAAATGTTGTTGTAGATTAAGTAGAATTTTGGACCAAAAAATTGGTCACACCTGCAATGGAGAAAAATATAGAGCAATTTTCAGGGCGATTTTAACGAAAATGGTTGCCATCTTGAGTTTCAACATGGCCCGCCTTTTATGCTTGGCCGTAATCTTATTACTGAATTTATTTATATTGAAATACATGGGGTCATCAATCCAAAACACAATTAAAGCTTCTAAAAAAAAAGTTGCGGTCATTTTTCTGTTAAAGAAGGTGGCCTTTTTGAAACTGAATATGACAATCATGAATAATGTCGGAAGAACAGGAACTCACAACTTATCGATTGGGTGTATCCGAATTATTAAAATGAAAAAAAAAAATCAAAGTAGCCTGGCCAATCTCACATTACACCAGAATCCTAACTTTCAACACTTGTTTCCCTCTCAAAAGCACTAAAGTTGTATTATTATTATTATTATTATTATTATTATTATTATTATTATTATTATTATTATTATTATTATTATTATTATT
>WURT03201400.1:14073-27244 GCA_009936505.3 Holothuria glaberrima
CTTAGTACCCCTACCATTTTAGAAAAAGTGGAAAACATCTTTTGCTTCCCCCACAAGAGCTGACTTCTTGTGAGTACTTCCTCTTTTCATGATAAAAAAAAAATTAAGGGAGGCCAAGGGCTAGGCTTCCTCTTAAAATCGTTTCAATGGCTAACACTTTTTTTCTGCTAGCCTTGGCATCTACAATGAAAGAAGCAAACAAACTTATCTGAATCTGAATTCAATCACTCGTTGAACTTTTTTCCTGCAGCACCTTCCAGGTGGTAAATGAGTATACCTGTGAGAAAACTGATCAGTTGGGCACACAGACAGTGGATCCCACACAAACACTGTAAATGTGATGTCACCAGTGTATGTGCACATTCAGGCCTACCCAGACATGGGTGGCGATGCCGGGTGACGGGGGGGGGACATGCCCCCCAATATTTGAGAAATTACCCATTGACTTTGATTTTTCACACAGTAAATTATTTGAAAATGGGGTCATGCCCCCCTCCCTCAATACTGAGATCAAATCAATGCCCTTGTACCCAGATAGCTGTGGATAAATGTCGTCTGTGTTTGGACTTGCATGAGTGGATCAGCATACACCGATGTGTTACATTTTGAGAAGCAAAACTTGTGGAAATCTAGAGAAATTTAAGGCTCAGTCAAAATGAAACAGGGGAAGTTTCATGTTTTCTATTATTTGTGTTCTATTTTGTCTGAAAAAATGCCCATTCATCACAAAAATACACATACAACACTTGCTGGCAGTCATTTTGGTAAGCCTGATTTGTTCAAATGATGGCAACACTTTTGGTCACATGATTCTATTTAAATTTTCAGGTCTGCCATTGGGTAAAACACAGCTGAAGCTAACTGTAGGTGATCATTTCACAACATTTCATACACACTTTAAAAAGGACAAATATACAGATCTTTAAGTACAAAAAAGATGGATTTTTGTGCATATTTGGGACAAAACTGAAAATTCTTTGTGAGTCTTGACTCCTACAAAAGTGTTGTCACTACCCCACTTTTGGCCAGGAGTCAATACTCCTAAGTAGAGTCTGCTAATCCACTGAAGCCTAAAGTGCAGCTCCTTTGTTAGGAAGTCACTTCCCAGATGGTGGTGGCATTCGCACCTTAGAAATGCACATATTACTTTTACTTTTGTTTTCACAAATATTTTCAAGCCGCAAATATTTGCAAAGCTGTGAGATGCACATACCACTGTCTGGTGGAACTAACAGGTCCAATTTATGTTCAGACAAGGTGGGCCAAAAGGTATTAATTGCCTCTCTTAACTCAGTGTCATGACGATCTCTGTCCGCAACTGTAATGGGAAAAATTTCAAACAAAAAAATGTGAAAAAGTACCAAAAAGTAGCTAAAAATATTATTATATATTTTTTATTTAGCAATATATATATATATATATATTTTTTAGCAATAATTTTTTGGCTCAAAGTAAGCAGCAGTGCTCTGTAAAATATTACATCTATCATCTTACCCAATAATTTTTATGTTTGCTGAATAATTTAAAGTTAAAACACAATTTACTAAAAATCAATCACAGCTGGGTGAAAAGAAGGCCCTGAACAATTATTGGCACTCTGTAATGGCAGGTCAAATTTTACAGACTTCTTTAATACAGATGCTTAATTTGCACAAAAAATCTGTTCTATCAAACTCAATCAAGAACTTTAGTAAAAAATATCAAATGAAATAAAGTTCCTAAATATATAAATATTAGGAAATAAATATCTGAGAGGATATGTGGGTATTTTACAGATGAAAGGAAAAAAGTAATACATTCTAGTCACTTGTCATAGAAATGAAAAAGTGAAGGGGTAGCGGGGGGGGGAAGGTTGTAGTAAAATCAAGACAATTTTTTAGTCCAGTTTTTAAAAAAACACATTGATGCTTTATCTATAACACAGGATGGTTATAAAGCTTTCATTAATACTGTGTTTTGTTGCCTACAGTCACAGATACACAGGATTCTAACACAACTACAGTTGGTAGACTTCTGTTTTATCATCATCTTAGAAGTAAGCACAACTCACCATTGCCAATTTTGATGTCCAAAGCTGTCCTTATGAGTGCCATGAGGGTTGTAGTAAAATCCACTGTTTTGTCCTCCGCAACAGGCATGTTCATTCTGATTAACCTCTGAACAAGTTACATTTGAAAAAACAGTCTTAATATGCATTATTCACTTCCATGATGATTAACATTTTTAATTAAAATATACAAAGGCTTCTTCACTAAACCATTACCACTAAAGCAAACCAGACAGTAAATATGGTGGACCATTGATTAAATATCCAATGAAATCTGCCTAATTTAAGGTTTGACTGAATAAACTATTGAAAAAACAGAACAGTCATAAGAGGAAAAAAATATCCAAGTTGTAGGCTGCTTGTTAGAAATTAGAATGCACATGTTTACTAACATACCTGGTACACAGGGCTATCATGCAAGTCAGATAATCTAGATTAGTTATCTTATTGTAAGCAATTCTCTTTGGACAGAATTCAACGTATAACAATCATGTATGAAGTGAAACAGATAAACACAGCAGTTATGGCTAAACTAAAATTTTCCAGCAGTTATGGCTATTAAAACTAAAATTTTCCAACAGTTTTTTTGTTTTTACCTTGTAGGCAATTCTGTAAGGACAATTCCTTCCAAAACCGACCGGTGGCTCCATCTCTTTCAACATTTCATACATCTCCTTGTAATTTAACCTTCCACTGCAGAGAGAATGTGTTACAAGGGTTGTTTAATGAATACAGCAATTCCAAGTGTATAGAAGTTCTTCAGTGACGTCACAATGGGCTTTATTTTACCTGTACCGCCATTTTGGATGTCAGTTTTAGTATAGGCACAATATCTACACTGTGTACACACAGTATCGTCCAAAGATGTTTTGCTCCTTTTTTCAAAGAATATTTTCTCAGCAAGACTATTAAGGATCAATTGTACTTACTTGTACCTGTAGGTTTGCATGCAGGCTACGTGTTTTTGGTTGAAATACTCAGTATTGATCAAATGGAAAGTCACCAGATATGAGGTGAGCACCAACGTTAGGTAATATAGTTGCAGACTTCTGGGTTCAATATCTCTTCTGAAGAATTTCTGAAACCCATCTAGCCCTTCACTGTAAATCTAGAACATATATGTTGGCCCCTATGATTTTCCTAATGTTAAATGCAAGAATCTTTTGCTACTCAAGAAATCACTTGTTACAAAGACTTTGACCAATACTTGTGTACACAGTGTACACGTTGCCTGCGATAAGTTTGACATCCAATATGGTTGATTTTGTTGTTGTCACATGTATTTGTATTGTCAAGGAAGAACCTCTGTAGGGAAAAGCAAAGAAGTCCACAATGGACCAAATACAGATAGCAATGTGAGACCACGAGTGACTTTGTAATATTCCTTTTGGGTGTATCAAGAGGAAATATTACAACCCAATTTAGGTGAGGCCATCTACAACCTAACCATTTTTTCGAGCAAACTCCCTCCCTCCTCACACCCTCCTCACCCTCCCTTCTTCACATTATTAAAATCAAATGCACAAAGAGCTGGGCAGGGGGAAGAGGTAGGGAGTGGAACAGGTAAATCAACTTTGCCATGAGTCTAGGTAGTGATGATTCTGCCAATTCCCCTCCCTCACTCCACTTGCTTAAGCTATTTCTGTAAAACTATACAGGGTGACGGGGGACATACCTTCCAGCAGGATCAAAGTTTCCCCAGACTCTAACATATTCATCCAGATGATGGGCTCCAAGAATGGATGCATCTCTTGTAAGGTAGTCAAAGTTGTCCATAATGACAGCAACAAAGAGATTCAACATCTAAAAAAAAAAAAATAACATACATCAACATTCAATGGTGACCATGAAATGAATTCTATGTTATTCATAAGACAAAAAAAAAAAAAAAAAATAGAAAGCCAAAAGGCTTAGAGATGCCTTGCCATATGATATATTGTAACAAACACTGATCACTCACATGACAAGCATGAGATCAATCACAATTATCCTAATTGAGATATCATGCTTATAAGGTAAAAACATTTTGAAATCTTGTGACCCAGAATGACCTTTCACTTTCAATTAAAACAATGAGGTTCACCTACCATATATGGCCATGTATATGCTAAATATGAACAATATGTAGACCAAGTATGATATCCCTCACAGTCATCCTCCTTAAACTATCAAGTGTACAGGGTTTTGACCTTTTATGACAACAAATGACCTTTGACCACCTCAAAAATGATAGGAATCATCTACTCAATATGGACAATCCCCATGCTACATATGAGAACCCTCAAAGATACCCTTCTTAACATATAGTGTTTACAAGGTTTTGACTGTTTGACCTCTGGTGACCCCAAATGACCTTTGACCTCCACCAAAACAATACAAACCATCTAATCAATATGAGCAATCCACATGCTAAGTATGAGATCCCTCACACTTGCCCTTCTTGAGATAGTGTTTACAAGGTTTTGACCTCTGGTGACCCCAAATGACCTTTGCCCTCCACCAAAACAATAGGAATCATCTAATCAATATAAGCAATCCACATGCTAAGTATGTGATCCCTCACACTTACCCTTCTTGAAAATTAGTGTTTTCATGGTTTTGACCATTTGACCCCTGGTGACCCCAAATGACCTTTGCCCTCCACCAAAAACATTAGGGATCACATACTCACTATGGACAATCCACATGCTAAGTATGAGATCCCTCACACTAACCCTTCTTGAGATAGTGTTTACAAGATTTTGACTGTTTGACAAATCACGACCCCAAAACGATCTTTGACCTTCACCAAAAACAACAGAGATCATCTGATCAATATGGGCAATCCACATGCTAAGTATGAGATCCCTCACACTTACCCTTCTTAAAATAACATGTTTACAAGGTTTGGACCGTTTGACCTCTGGTGACCCCAAATGACCTTTGCCCTCCACCAAAAACAATAGAGATCATCTACTCAATATGGGCAATCCACATGATCCCTCAAACTTACCCTCCTTGAGATATAGTGTTTACAAGGTTTTGACAATCTGACTTCTGGTGACCCCAAATGACCTTTGACCTCCACCAAAACAATAGGGATCATCTACTCAATATGGGCAATCCACATGCAAAGTATGAGATTCCTCACATTAATCCTTCTGAAGATATAGTGTTTACAGGCAGTTTCCAAGGTTTTCACTATTTGACCTCTGGTGATCCCAAATGACCTTTGATCTCCACTAAAAATGATAGGGAGCATCTACTCAATATGGGAATCTGCATGCCACATATGAGATCCCTCGGACTTACCCTTCTTGAGATATCATGTTTACAAGCAAAGCATCACATACACACACACACACACATACACACGACATCACCATCGAATAGATTCCTTGAGCCTTCTGCAAGGAATAAAAAATGATAGAAGAAAAAGGAAATTAATATTACCAGGTATGGAGACTTGGTGAAAAGGCAAGAACATGCATTGCTTAGACTCCTTTATAAGAGTCACAACTTGAATTGCCTCCTTAAAGAACTAAAAGGTTATTATTCTGAATGCAACTCAATTACAAAATGTTGTCACAATTATATTTAATCTTGGCATTTAAGTAAAAACAATTCTACTCCTATATGGACTGAATAACTGGAAGATTTGTTTTGGACATTGTCCAATCAAGTTTCAGTTAACTGTTACAAATGCTTTTCAAAGAAAGTTTCCCATCTACAAGTTAACTATTACTTAAACACTCTCTTTGTAACTTCAGGAGCCATAGATGTTTTCTGAAGAAGAAGAGGGAGCACTCTTTACAGGGTTTCCACACTTTTGAAATAATGAAATTAAAGACTTTTTCCAGACTTTTTCAAGGACTAAAGTGTACATTTTTAGTACTCAAATATAAAGAATGACATACAACACAAAACAAAATAACCTCTATTTTACACGTTTAACCTGCATGGATGCATAATAAACACGATTGAAACTACGAAAAGTGTAAGATTTTCAAATTTCAAGACCATATGGCAATTTTTCCAGAACAAACTCTCAAAATTCAAGGATTTTCAAGACCATGAAAAAATTCCAAACTTTTTCCAGACTTTTCCCATTTTCCCTACTGTGTGGGAACCATGTCTTTAACAACTTTTCATGGACCAAGACACTTTCTCAAGTAGCTTAATGATGGACAGTGTTTTTTACTTAATCACTTCAGTTTTTAAAAGATGCTTACGAATAACAAAAAGCACACTACATTTCAGGACATTGCTCTACAAACGTGATTTAACATATTGCAACAATGACCAACTTGTAGCATAACAAAATTTAAAAACTTTCAACATCTGAAAAATGATCCAATTATTTTATTCTCAGAGCGCAATGATTGATAGCTTGGTACGAAGAATTTTTTAATACGATCCTTTTATTTTGGGTTACATTTTGTCTGAAATATTGAAATTGTTGAAAATATTGAAATTTCAGCAAAATACAGCAACTTACCAAGAATGAGCAAAGAAATATAAAGCTGACAAAGTAGAAGTATGAGAAAGGAGACCCGCAAATTTCTGTTGGTTCATATGCACACGTTCCATCCAGGCAATCCAACATTATGAGTTGCCAGCTCTCACCTGTTGCACATCTGCACATGAAGGATACATGAATATTGATTAGGAACTAATACGAATGTTAATTATAATAATCTGATTTGCATGTTCTTTCACAGCAACTGTAACTGCTATTGTTATTAAGTGTGTGAGAGGTAAATAATAGAACAAGTTACCTTTTAAACAAAAAGAATACACCACAAGCAAAACCATGTCATCACCCAGGCGTATCCAGGCATTTTTCAATAAAAAGGATGCAATGTTTGATTGATCACTGTCCTGGGGTAGAGGTCTAAGGGGAGGGGTGTCCCCTCCCCTTAGATCAATTTTTGCTTTTGTGAGAGGGCTGAGATGCAAAATGGTGCTATATTTGACATGGTTGAAGCCTTTTCTTTTTTTGCCTCAAACTTTTTTTTCGCGCATTACGGCCAATAGAGGGGCACCTGTCGTTTTGGATTGGCCACTGCATCACATGATTTGATAGATGTAACTATCCCCTTTCTTTCGAGAAATTTTAAGTGTAGTTTGAACAGACACTACCTTGCATGACTTTTACAAACTGCTGTAGTTACAAACTTGTTATCATATGATTAAAACAGCCTTCCATGTATTAGGATAGGGTTGTATGTTCAAAATTGGGTTGATTAAATTTGCCCTTTAACATTATCTAGGGACAATGAATGGTTTTTATCACCACATGACAGTTCCTTCATTTCAAGAGCAGGCAGTTGGGAGGGAACTTTTAATTTGTAAGATATAAAAGTTTCTTTTTTGGAGGTCCAACTCAGTGTTTGCTTGTTACTTTTCTCATGTGGAACCAACACAAAAACTTATGACCATGGAAAGACTGCTTGATGCAAAGCACTTTTAATGGTGTGAATGAAGAATGTGGGTTTGGCAGCAGGGTTACCAGATTTTCTGAGAGGCAATTGACCATATTTGGCCTTCAATTTGGTTGAAAACTGGCAAATGCAAATTCATTGACATTAGCATTCCAATTCCTCAAAAGTCATGAATATAATGAGAAGTGATCGAGCTTTTTACTACCACCAACTGGGTTTATTCATTTACTTATGATGCTAGTGGGAATTTTGAGGCAGAAATTAGGCACTTTACAAGTTTCCTGCAAAAATTGTGGAAAAAACATGCATTTTGAAGGAAAACTGATGGACAAATAAAAAAAAAATAGTTGTAAAATACTAAATTTAGGGCTTTTGGCCTTTAAAATGGTCAATACAGCAACGCTAATTGGTAGAAAGGTCCCATTGGTACAATCAATAAACTGGAAGAGTGGCAGTATAATGTTGGGTGAGTAAATTCTCTACATGTAAATGAAGATTGAAGGTATCATGTTTATTTAGCATAATTGCAGGAATCAAAAATGGGCCTAATGCACTAATCAATTGTATGATGCACCCTACTACCCCTGGACATGGTCAGTCATTGTTCACAACAGTGTTGACAAAACATGAGCAATGGCCTTCCCCCTCAGTCACTTCTGTGACTGACATCCTAATGCATTAAAAATGACTCTCACCTAAGTCACAAAATTGATGTAAAATTTGCAATTTTGACTGACATGTGGGTCACCGTATATTGACTGAAAAAATGAAAAAAAAAAGAAAAAAAAAAAAAAAACACCTGGCATCCCTGCACCAAGTGCAACAACTGACTCACAATGATCCACCCCTTGGTCACAGTAGTGACAGACAATTTAGGAAATGTAACTCAACCCTCAGTCGTACTGGTGGCTGACAATATTGGTTCAATGACAGACATGTGCGTCACACTGTCACTGGTCAATGACCCACATGTGACTGACAATGCTGGGGGTAGTGGGGTGCATTATTCAATTGATAAGTGCATAACACAATAAATCCAGTAAAGTTCTAAGAACTTAATTGTGATCACTAAAAAGAAATGTATACAAGGCAATGGCTCCACAGGGATGCATTTATGTGGAGAAGTGAAACCTTCTGTTAGTCTGTCACAGAGTATTTTGTTAGAGACTTAGGCACCATGTCAAAATAGCCAAGCTGCAGCTCCTTCAGACAAGCTGCAGCAGCTGCAGCCATGCTTTGCTACTGTTCACATTACAGTAGCAGTATTTAAGTAATCTTACTATTGTAATATGTGTAACAACTAAAGACTTAGGCAGATGCAGCTTAGCTGAGGCAGCTGCAACCTGCCATTTTGACATTGTGTCTAATGGTTAGATGGGATAATAAATAGGGCAGGAAAGAGGTCAGTACCAATTTGTAGTCACTATATTTTTGTAATATCTATTACAATCCAATTTCCTTAGGCATCACAGGTGTACATTAATATACTTATCATTATATGGATAAAATATAACACACAAGAATTCTACTTGCTGATTCTCAGAAAGTTTAAGGATGGTTGCTTATTCTATTCTTTCCAAAAGTACAAAATGTCTTCTACAGCTGTAAGCAACTCCTACTGCAGCTAGTATTGCATAAACATCTCATCACAATGTGCAAACCAAAAAGTTAGGAGGAACAGGGAGCAAAGTTTGAACAATTCTACATTGACATCGAAACTATTATATCAAACGTCCAATTTTATGGAAGAAAGTCTGGGAAAAAGAAGAAATATTCAAAAACACGTCTTCAGAACCTACTACTGCATAAAGAGAGTAAACAACACATGTGAAAACACAAGAGAATTCAGAAGATGTGATTGTAAACTGTCCTAACTCCTGGCTTAAAAGCTATTTGAGACAAACCTGAGTGTAACAGTACCTTGTTAATGTTATTAACCACTTCAATCACACACTCACATCAAGAATATGAAGTACACTAATTTATGCTATGTTAGAATGTGGGGAAAATTCGTATCCTTATTTCCAAGGTTGTTTTTTTTTGTCTTAAAATTCCTTCTACAAAAAAATACTTCATTATAAAAAATACTCTATGATTTGTTGTGAATAAATAATAAAGACCTTCAACTGAAGAATGGTTTTATCCCAGTCTTTTAAGTTGAAGTAAGACCACACTTTCAACTAGGTCATTAAAAATTCCCCTTAGGCTAAGTTTGGTTACTAGAATTAATATTTTGAACAAGAAATATTTATTGTGCAGGTGTCAATGAGGCCAATGGTTCTAAGATATTTGATGCCCAAATTTGAAGGAAAAAAAAAAACAATGAGGATCTTTAAACATTCAAGAATTAACACTGAAATTATGTAATTCTCAAAAATTGTAAGACATATTGAACTTGTTCAATATCTTCCAAATAGGAAAGACAAAGTTTAAATTTACACTCTTTCTGCAGTTGCTAAGCATGTGAAACATGTCTTGAAGATCAGTACAATCCTAGGAACTGAAACATTTTAAAAGAAAGTGATATCATTTACTTTCATTTATGCAACGTGTCCCTTCTACATGTGGCACTTTTAAAAGGCAATTATCGTCATCCCAGACAGTTTCAATTTTCCCAACTTAGCCACTTCTTGTTCCTCCCATAACTGTATAAAGCTCCTCCCTGTGTATTACACAAACCTATTTTAATCCTTTAGGCCATGTCCTGGTGAGCATACAAGGCTATAATGTGTTATCCAAACACCCTCTCTGCATTGTGTGGAACCATGAGCTATTCAGAATCTTTAGAATTTTCAAGCTTTGATGTCAATCAAAGAACAGTCACCAACTGAGACTTTTGATGTCCCTACACTAAAAATATACTTTTATGAGTAATGAGTGTAGGTCTTTAAGTGTCCAGGGAGCATTTGTTGTACTTATAAGTGAGTAAAATCTACAAGATGACAAATTAGTTTGTTAGCACTGACAGAGATCTACCATGGCCAGCTCAGGCCATCGAAGGTTACCTGAAAAGCAGTATGACTGCCGTAAAAAATAGTGAAAAGTTGTTGTATGATTTTATTTGAGTGGAATCATCTATCTTTATTCCTCCAAATATCTGGTATGCATGCATGCAAATGAGAATGAAAGAACACAAAAGAAAAAAAAACAAAAAGCCATTAAGCGGTCTTGTTTCTAAAGTCATGTAATTCCATTAGACCAGGGGGTCAGATCATCAACACAGGAAATGCCACAGTCCAATCTTTCTGACAAAGTCCACATGCCAAGTTAACAGCACATACAGCTTGTTACAGATGACCACTGGAGTGCATAGTATTTCAGAAACTTTCAAGAGTGGGAGGCCATGTTCTTTATTCTCCCAACTGCTTCCCACCCCCAATTTTCCCCCAAAGTCTTTTCCTTGACTTCCCCCAACTGAGGACCCCATCCCTCCTTTGTGCACTTCACTGAAGGTGAAGACTTGTTTTCACCATCAACTTGTGATAGTACCCATCTTTAACAATACTCATTTATCTCAATCAAACTTTCAAGGTAACCATGCTCCTTCTTGTTGCGACAAGGAAATTCCCCACAGTTTGTGGAACACAACACATCCTGACTATTCAAACTTTTTGCATTATACATCTCAAGAGTCGTTCTTGTGTGGAGTAATTAACATGCTATTCTTTCAAATTGTGCCTAACATGAAATGTGTAGATAGGCATGTGCACTTTGAAATCATGATTAGACTGTATTTCCTCCAATGAAAAATATGCAAGCTGGGAAATGACTGCCACTATCACAACACTACATGGCATTCATTATATGTTTGCATTTTTAAGCTTTCGTGTCCTTTCCAAATAAAATGCCATTTTTCATTGATACTGTCATGTTTCTCTGTGAAAAACTTCCAAGATGATTGACAGATCAAACACATTTCTTGAGGAAAGCATTTCCCAGCATGCAAAATTTCCAAACTTAAAGGTACAAGACACCATGTCAACAATAGCTGCCTTTTAAGGTAATGAGAAGGCTTCATGGCAGATTCTTATGGGGTACCTCATGACCTTAATAGTCCCAAACTTTCCCCGCAACCAAGATGCAGCTTGGCTGCAACCCAGCAGTAACCTGGATGCAACCCTGCAGAAACCTGGCTGCAACCCAGCAGTAACCTGGCTGTAACCCTGCAGTAACCTGGCTGCAACCCTGTAGTAACCTGGCTGCAACCCTATAGTAACCTGTCTGAATTTTGTCACAACCTGGCTACAACCCTGCAGAAACCTGGTTGCAACCTGGCTGCAACCCTACAGTAACCTAGTTGCAACCCTGCAGTAACCTGCCTGCAATTTTGTCACAACCTTGCTGCGAATAATTTGTCACAACCTTGCTGCACTTTTGTCACAACCTGAATGCAGCCAGACAAATGCATTGTAGAAAAGTTGTGACCTGGTTACAGCTAGATAGCAGTATGGTTGCAGCAAGGTTACAACCTGGTGGTAGTAGGTAAGAAGCCTACAAGTGACATGGTATCAAGTACACTGTAGCATGCATTTCAAAAGTGAAACCTAGCATCAGCTATAGATACAGTACCTGAATAAGAGAAGAAGTGCCCAGATGAAGTTGGAGAAGTTATTGTATGGGTTTAGAACAGAGTCTTCTAAACCATATTCGATACCTCCAAAAACCTGAAGAAATGTTTGCACAAGCCACAGTAACCATTAGACATATCAATGTAATATTTTCATAGAATTGGAAGATAAAAATATGAACATAAATTCATTAATGAAACATTCCAGAGACCAAAACAAGTGATTAATTACTACATTGTTGCTAATAATCAGCATTTATGTAAATTTATGAATCACTCGAGTAGATTTGAAACGAGAGAGTCGTTGGAGTTCTTAAGAGCAATTAAGCGCTAGAATTTCACACACTCATTTGACCTTAAAAATGTGGAACTTTTTTCCTCATATTCCATTAATTGAAACATTTATTACTTTGAACTCTTTGCCAGAAGAATTTTGCTCATGGAGAGAAAATTTAGGTACAGAGTTTTATGGTGACTAATTAAAGGTTTCAAAAAATTTACAATAACACAGGGGCTCCAGAGCAGATTTGTCCCCACCATTCTGTAATCCTGAGGACTCAGTGGAGGCATTTCAAGAGAAGAATACTATAAACAAATCTTCAAAAGGGTTATCTTGAATTACAAATGGAGAACTGCTTTAGATTTTTTTTTCTTTTTTTGACAAAAAACCCCTTTGATCCACCAAGCATAACTGAATACTTTAAACAAATTCCTGACTACATTGTTGAATTATTTACTATGGAGCTGTGAATACAGGGTCAACACTCATCTCACATGACACAAACAGAAATTTAATGCCGACATCGGGTGATTTCAGGAGATGTCATGACACAATACCAAGAAATGAATTTAAAGTACATTTAAGGGCAAGACTGATAAATACTTTTCATAACTGCAAGCTTTCTTGGAAAGCAGAATGTGATTACAGCTGTTGAAAACAAGGAAATGCATGGCAAGTATAACTAGAAAGCCAAAAGACTTAGTGATTCCTTGCCATGTGATATATTGTAACAAGCACAAGACAAGCATAAGATCCCACACAGTTATCCTACTGTACTTGAGATATGTTAATAATTCAAAACCTTTTGAAACCTTGTGACCTAAAATGATTTTTCACCTCCCCTTCAACAAAAG
>WURT03201621.1:0-27240 GCA_009936505.3 Holothuria glaberrima
GTCTGTTCTTGGAATAATCCTTCCCAGAATGCAGTTTTGAAGCGCCCTCTTTCTATTTGGCATAAGGTCTATGGAGCAATGTTTACTCTCCTCTGACACAGCCTATTCCAAAGCAGTATAGTGCTACTTAAGTCATTTCATAAATATGGTCTGCAGAACGGTAAAGGGTGCCAAAATTTGAAAACCATGCTGGACAATCTACTGTATACTGAAGGTGAGCAAAAAACAGAACTGTCTCAACAGGGTATAACTCATTTTGCATAGTATCCTGCCCAGGGGCATAGCCAAGGGGGGCGAAGGGGGCAGTCACCCCCCTTGAGTATATTTTTTTGTATTTTTTAATGATTTTTTTATGATTTTGCTAGTAACACAAAATAGAAAATGTTAAGATGTAACTTACAAGGCCTGGAAAGTGACATTTACAGCGACCTGGGAGGTATTTTCGGCCAAAATTTTCTTCACGCCAATCTATAGTTAGCACAAAGTAGGCGCAAAGGGAGTTTGCTAGAGGCTTTGCACCCTCCTTGGCAAATTTCTGGCTATGCATCTGATCCTGCCACAAACCAGAGATCAACTATTAAAAAGCAATTGGGATGAATTTGGTAACAGCCATATAACGCATTGAAATTTTGGAAAAATGCCTCAGACTACACCCCATAAGATCTGGACTCTAAATTTTTACCTTGCATCTAAGTCTTCTTGATATGTGCTTTAAGTACTTATAGTAAGGTCATGCTCCCCTCCCCCCACCCTCCTTCCACTTTTAGAAGGTGACGATGCTCATGTCAACGAAACAAGAAACTATTAACTACATATGTAACATTATAAACCTAATATGCTAACGCTATGTGAGAAATTTTAAGACATCATGTAACATGATGAAAAAGACAATATTGTCTCTGATAAAACACCTTTTTTTCGAAACCTAATGTAAACCTGTCATCAATCAAAATCAACTTGTATATGTACAGTCAAAGAAAGAGATGAAAACAATTTTTATGAACAAAAAGTCTCAATCTGACAAGCTCACATACATCAAATCCAGAAACAAATTAATTGTACCGACACTGAAAAATGCTACAAATCTAGTAACTCTGAACACTAGTATCACGATATAAAAGAAAATGCATGTACGTGATTTATCTTGAAGTAAGGCAGGACTGGAACATACAGATATAAATTATAAAGATTGTACACCTGCTATCTCAAGTACAACTTATTGATTCTATCCAGTATATGGTTATAATTGAACGATATTCTATGATTTTAAAAGACAACTGAATTGTAAAAATTGCGTGCCAAGGTAACAATGTAAATGCATCAATCTTTATTTATCTTGTTTCTTTGTTGCATGTACTGTACACTGAAATTACAACCATACCTAGTTCATAAAAATTTTCTTTGCCTTGCTGTTATTCATATGAAATCTGCATTTTCATAGAGGTTAATGTGTTAGAAGTGATATATATTAAAATGAACAATTCATTATAGTTCATACTTTAAAGTTGCGTTAATTTACTAATTTCTAATTATTTCAAGTGTTCCACTTATCCTAAATTAGGTCAGCATATACAGATGTTTTAGCATTTCTGACCCAGGTCTGCAAAAGGAAACAGCTAATATCACAGATCAAGTTTACTACTTACATAGAATGAAACATCTATAGTTTTGGCAGGACTTTACCAATCTTAGTTTTTCTTTATTAGTCTACCATTGTAACAACAATGAGTTTAACAATTTTGTCACAATCAATAAATCTCTTTTCCAATTTAATACATTGAGATGGACAAGGAATGCAACTACTGTGAATACCATGTTATTAATAAACATCTGCAGGACATTGCAATTTGGAAAAGAGGCCAGGGTTTATTTCAAGATTTTTTGAATAATAATCTTACCCCTATAGGCTGACCTAGAGTCTTCAAATCAATGAGTTGTTTAGAGTGTTTTGGAAACTTCCACATGGATCAAACTGCAAACTGGCTGGAAAGGTACCCACTTTAACCTGTTGTAAACTACTCAGGCTTAATGGTTAGGCTCAGACTCAGTTATTCTATAGAGGTGTTTCACCGATGTCACATGGTCACCCTTTTCTTTGTTTGTTGGACTTTTTGCCAAGCATCCATTGTGACACAGTACCATGGTCATGCCATGTGCTTATGCTGTGTACATACGCTTACTGTGCGTGCTGTGCCGGGTATTGCCGACAATCCCAATCACATGACGTCACATAAAATACCGCTATAGGCCTTCTCAAGTTCGTCAAAATTCACATAGGGCATTTATCATGATAAACTTGGTAGGAGAGCAGAAATCAAGTGACCTTGTACCTTTTAAGTGACATACTACCACTCTCCAAAACGGGGAGAAGGGTGGGGACTTCATATCAAAGACAGGGAACAACTTTTCATAAAAAACTATATTGGATACAACATAATAAGAACCTCAATCTGCTCTCTCAAGGAGGGCATATTCTTCAAAAATATCCCTGCAAATTTGTTCATCATTTTAAATAATTTAATATAATGCTGACAGAAATGAATTAAGAGCACAGAGCACTCTGCAAGCAGTGCACCACCAGCACATGTACAAATGGATGGGTGTCCGAGTCTCTAAGTCTGCAGTGGGTATACATTCTAGGGAAACATTTTCACATTCTCACTGTCATACATTTAACTTTTTTGCTATAATGTTTTACTTTTCTTAGTAAGTAAAGTTAAGAACATTTTAAATGTTGCTGTCTCCCTTCTACTGTGGGTAAATTCATTCCAAGTATGTTAACCTTAAAATATGTATCAAGTCTTTCTGGTACTAAATGTATTTTCCATCCTAAGCTCATCAAACTGCCCCTTCCAATTCTCCATTGTTAGGATGGCTGCTCCTGGATCAGGGAAATTATCCATTAGGGAGCATCACTGGATATGACAAAGGATGCAATCCCCAATGGCAATTAACTGGAGACAATGAATTGTCTCTCTGACAGTTTAATTACTTTTGCCCTCAAGGACAGCAGATTCTTCAATAAAAGCCAATGGGTGTATTGTAAAGTTTCTTTAAAAAAAAAACCAAAATTTTCAAATTTCCTTTCATAAATATATACACACTCAGACTGATTAAATTTTCTTCAATATCCAAGTTTCCATGTTTTCTTCAATTAGAACCCTAAATTTGGTATGATGGATGTATCAAAAATGATGTGGGCTTCTGACGGCTGCCCCCCCCTTCCAAAAAAAAAATCATGGCACTACCCATTTCCATGTTAAGAAAAGGTCAAGAAACAAGAAAGTTGCTCATGAATTTGTTCAAAGAATTAATGTATGCGAAGTGTTCCACCTGATCTAATAATGGCATAGAAGTGCAAATGTACAGTCTTCATCACAGCAGAAATCCAAGATCTAAGCTGAAATTTGTTCTGAAACTAGCTTAGTTTGCGACAAAATGTCACATTGAAAACACAACTAACCAGCTATTAGATTCTTCCTTCTTATGTGCTCCTTTGTTATAACTGAATATCTGTCCTCAAGGGTTTCATTCAACCTACAGACAACTTAGGGGAATTGCATTTTTCAATGAAAATAAATCATTTGCCTCACTGAATTCATGGTGGTTAATTTAAGTCACCATCTTCAATCATCTTCTTGAGTACATTGCAACTGGCTGGAGTTAGGTGTCAATTGGTTTAACATGTTACACTATAAATGAACCAAGCAATTATGAAGGCCATCTTTGAGGCTTTTAAAAATATTTAAACAGTTACACTATGATCTGTTCCATACTCTTTATTAATATGGCACAAGGGCACTTTAGAACATAACACAATAATAAAGTCATCGTGTGTTTCCTTTTTTGTGAGTTTGTCAAAGTACAGCTCTCTGTAGGTTCTTGCAGCTGAGTCTAGAGAATATAATAACTATGTAAAATGGTTCTTTGATTTTTTCGAAGTTAGCGCATCACCACAGGGTGCATCTGTATCCATCATTAATGCTTCAACACCACAACTTTCCTTGCTATCATTGCTTGGCTGCACCGCTGCACAGGAGATCAAAAGGAATGTCCCCGAGAGAAATTTCTGGAACAGAACACTCATAAATTAAAGGTATCCGTATTCATCAAGAATGGATCAACATAATCCTGTAAGCAGCAGTCTCCAGAGAACTATGAAGTAGTGGAGACTTTATTCTCCTCTATATTTTGGTAAAAATTGGATTTTAGGGTTAATATCCAGAATGCTTAGAGTTTATTGGCTCTGACAGATTCAAAATCATTCAGAGTGTCCTTGTGAGACTCTGAATCAAGATGAAGGAATGAAATGTTTTTTTTTTTTCATTACAGCTGAGAAGAATTACAGATACATAAAAAAAAATTTTTCAATAAACAATGCTGTTACAGTCTGTGTTGATGTCATGTCAAAAGTCTAGATATATGGTAGTATGGCTAAAATAAACACATAATTCTGTAATCTGTTAAACAACCTAAATACAAAGAGGCTTATACTCTACTTTAGAGAGTCAGCTTGGCTCTTCAACATTGATTTTTTTTTTCAAAAACTATCCCAAGATTATGAAATGAGAGCAAATCATGCCTCTTTTCATCATGCACATACGGTAAAACTGGAGAGACAGTAAGGCAATGTCCACAATGGATGGGAAAGATTTAAATTTTTCTTTATGCACACATTGCTCCTAAATTGGCCCAATGCCTTGTTAATAAGTCACATGACAACCTTTCATGAAGTGTTACTATATATTTAAGATTTCACACTTATGTATAGGACGCAGTTTACAGCATACTGCTACTAAATATTCATTGTTCACGAACATATAAAGCAAAACTCAACCTGTGCATGAGCACTTGTGTGCTGCAGTGCATATTCTCTTAGTCCTACAGACAATAGCCTGCATTTTGGCTGAACCTAGAAGTGCTCAGGCATATAGTTTTCTTTAAGGACGATTCATACCCTTAATAACTCATTTCTGCCTGCTGACATGGTAGCAGACTTAATGACAAAATTCAAAATGGCTGTCCATACTGTTATATAAAGTAAAGAAAATAATCATTAACAGTATTTTGGGCACAGCTGTTCTCAGTATCTGTTCATATTTTATGTAAAATCTTCCAAAATAATTTTTCTGAACTTTTCTGTCCGGATTGAGGTCACCAAGATGGCCGTAATAGCAAAATGGCTACCAATATAACAATAATTATGCTATTCATTTAAAATATTTGCGACACAACTGCTCTTGATATCTGTTTCTGTATTGTGATGTTTAAAACTCGTTGTTATTCTGAACTTTTCTGTAGGGATCCAGGTCAAGCAAGATGACCTTTAAACAAAATGGCTGCCAATATTACAATAAAATACTATAAAATACAATACAATAAGAATTGCACTAGTGCCTAAACTGCTAGATGACTGAACTCTTTCATTAGTCACAACATGATCAAGCCATTGCCTGGTGGGTTAGGTGGGTACGGCGAAGGAACTGGAAATATGGCAAAGCAATTCTGCAATTTACAACTATTAGATGGTACACATAGCAAAAAGTACAGTATAACAGGCTTTATGGTGTATCCAAATGTGGCATTCAAATTACATATTAGATATATCTGCTTCAATTGTTCTGATCTCTTCAGCATAGTTTCCCTCAATATTTTTAACTCACCATAGAAGACTTCATCACCAAATGGACCTTTTGGGGATTCCAGCTAATAGTGTGGCTTCACATTAAGCAATAGAGTCATGTAGATCTACATCTCCAAAGCTAGGGTGCACTGGTGCTCTATCATGTAAATTATTGGCACTGATATTGAGAGCAGTTGTGTCTTTTAGTGATTATTTTCTCAACGAAACAGTATCGGCAGCTATTTTGAATTTTGTTGCTAGGGATCAAGCACTCAAGACTGATACCATGTGAGCAGATAGAATTTTTAGGGCAAGGCTACATGAATCAGCTTTGAAAATCATAATCACAGTGCCAGGTTCAGCTAAAGTTCCGCTAGACGATATATATGACTTGGGGTATTCTTGCTGGAATATGACGTAGGGACAAAAAAAAATGAAACTTGTTTCAATCACATTAGAAAAAAAATGTTCATCCTTTTGGAACATAGCAAATAATAATAATCAAATATGTTAGTGTAGAGTAATTGTGTGATTCTAAATTGAAGTAAAGAATATCAGAATTCTACAATTATAAACATAAACACAAGGGAAAGCTCTAAAATTCCTAGTTAGAAATGAAGGGATTCTGTATCATTGTACATAGGATTAAGGAAATAAAAATTGTTATTGAGGGAGAGGATTGTACTTGGGTGAGACACATGGTTTATAAAAGCTGATGATGACACTGCTGTAGAATTATTTGAGACTATACTAACACTTAATATGGTACCAGCAAATGAGCTTTGTAAAATGTGCACTGCACATGTGCTTTGAACAGTGTATGTGCGCAGACAGGCTAAACAGTACTTTTGCCTACCCTGATTTTATACTATAGGAGGCTAAATGTATCTGAATAATTAGTATGCAACTGAAGGACAAATTTTGATACATGAAAAAACTTTCTGCAATAGTTTCACTTTATTTAAAACACAAGTTCACATTTGACAAGTAATTAATCTTAAGTTAAATCCATAGACAATGAACTCAAAAATGGCACTTCACTTGAATTTGATCACCATCAAAGCTTCCTATACCTAATAAAATTTAGTAAACTGTTGCCCATTTTGTTGGACAGGTCTTATGACAATACTCCATGGATGGTCGAACATTAAGGCTCTTATTTGAACAAACTGGCAATTATAAGTAGACCTATACTGGTTATCCAAATTATAAGCCAAAAATTTGGCATTTGGGTCTTTAACATCATATGGCCATCAGTAAAAAGTCTAAATTGCACATTATATGTAGTTTATTTTACTAGTACAAATATGGAAACATCATTCTTAAAACTTAACTCGTGATATATTATTAAGGCACCTAAGATCCAATGTGACAATAAAGTAAATGCAGTGCAACCGTATCAGTGAATTCCTGGCACTCCTATTTTTAAGTAAAACAGAGCAAATCAAGTCATAAAAAATATATTTTAAAGCAACCGGGACAGTTTTTTGTCAATTATTTGCAAGATGATCATAGCTGTATATTACAACTAGTACTAGACAGTCAGTAAATCTACAGTATTCATAGCATTACGGTATCTGACAGTTATGTTGAGCTAGTTCCATGTGCTGAGCGTAATGAAAATTTACCTCAGTACAGTATGGAATACCAGCTCTTTTTCACCAAAAGTACCACAATATATAGGTTAATGAATGCTTCTGCACAATATGCTACAATTAACTAACTTCAAAATCTACTCTTTACAGAATTCATGCTGCCTGCTCTGAAATTAATCCTGACGTATTTCCATACTACATGAAGACCAATTACAGAAAAGGAAAGCCCAAATTTTTTTCCTAGCAGCTCAAGTGTTCTGCATGGAAAAATAATAGATGGTCACTATATATTTAAAATGAAGAAATTCTGTTACACTTTGCTTTTTCAGAATGGTAGACATTACATTACTTAAAATGAATTTACCTTTTTGCAAGTGCATTACAGCACTATATAATATCAAGCAAGTGATATATGATGAACATCTCTTCGTTAACTAGTTCAGGTGATGGGAAGATACTTAAAAGTCAGTTGATTTCATAAGGGAAAAAGGAGTGTATTGCTGGTGAAAAAGTGACCATTCATAGAGAAATGGGATATGGGTCACAAGTTATCCCATTTGTACAATGTTTTTTTTTTTTTTTTTTGTTTATAATGTTGGCTACTGGTATTGCTTCTTATTTTTCATTGGACATCTTACTATGGAGCACAGACGAACTTTTTTGAGGGGCTCTTTCTGACTCCTCCCTCTCCCAGAGGGAATTTCATTTATACTGAGAAAAGGAGCCCTCTTGAATACTGTTGAAACTTTAAACTACAGAATTGAGTGAAACTTTATACAGAACATAAATCATACACAAACCAACATAAAAGCATAAAAGATATAAATCCTTGGCATTATAACTTTGTTGATCATTATAGAGAAGTATAGAACAAGATGTACAATGTGCTTTACAAATAAAACATCAGCTGTTAAAGAAGAAAATGAAACACTTCCTTTTAGGAAACACTTGTACAGGGGAAACTATAATATCACAGTGTAGGTCTATACGCATGAACTCACAGCGAAAAAAACTTTCATGATGTAATTTCTGCACTTAAATGTGCTACAGCCTACCCTCACAAAGAGGTGAGCTTCTGCCTTGCATTTCAGTGTAGGCTACTTTTATTGAAAGCTTTCAAATAAAACCTTTGGTGTACATGCATGTGCCGTGCAGCCACTACAATCATAAGTCAATGTTATCGTCGCCGAATATCAAATATTTTAAGCATTCTGTGTTCCCCTATTTTTTGCCTCCCTTATTTTCGTGCAATGCACATTAGCCTTTATCTTATTTTGAACAGCACAAAATTGTGAGCCTCTGTCCGTAAGTTTGAGCATTACCCACCTTAATTAGCCATTAGAAGTATGCGGACAAGGTGGCTGTGGTGTGGTAGTGTCAGTCTTTTCATATTTCCAAAAAAACGTGTAGTATACAGCTAAGACCACAGCAACTAAGGATACTGAGATGACATATGCAAACACTGTAGCTAGCCGCATCCACTTCTTGTTGGTTTTACTACTGGTGGTGACACTGCTAGTTGTGTTACGTCTTTCATTCATCATGTTATTGTTGCTGAAAAGAATACAAAAAACATCACATTTATTCAGTTGAAACGAAAACGATAAAATATTAACAGCGTTATGTTCACTGCAAAGTCGATAAAGAAAATGTTCCCTTAGGCTGAAAAGTATAATGGATGACTGACTTGAAAAACAACACACGTGCTTTTACAAAAATAATGCATACCTGAGATGATCAACTACGATAGGTAGGCTATAGCTGTTACTCAATCATCACAACTGAACGGTGTGAAGGCAGGAGTGATGTTTGATACTCTGTATGTGGCACACGCATTAGCAGTACATGATAATTAAGTGCTCTAAAGAACTCTTACATTACTCCTGGCAGCTATATATTGTATCTTTTGTCATTTCTTTGCCACCTGACTTCCTTTATGAGACCATCAATGCATAAAACATGAACCGCGGCTTAAAAGGTTTGGTAGCAAATATCACATAAGGTGTTATTAATGTTATATCTAGCTGTGCATTGCTTCAATACTGAGTGAAAACCTTTCAAGTGTTGACACATATTTTACAGTCAATACTGAGTCAAACGTAAAAGGTTGCATGTATAAAACGTGCATTTAATATTGACACTAAGATGGGGAAGGGTTTGGTAGCAGGAATACATGTGGTTAGGTTGAAAAAAAATTAAAAAACAAAAAGGAGAAAACTAATGCAAAAAACTTTTCAGGGAGAAGAAAATGAGGAATTGTTAAGTAGTTACATGCACCTCCCTCTTTTGATAAAATCTGGCAATTAATAACTTAAAGCAATTGGTGTGTCTGCAGAATATTTCACAATGACAGATATCTTGAGAAATAAATGTCAAAGAGAGAGGCCTTTTTAAGAAATTAGTATAAGAGAAAAACAAGAGTAGGTGTTAATTGTGACTGTAAATGTAGCTTGATGACATTTAAAAAAAAACAATTGAACCAAAATGTAAATCTTCATGTATTGTTATAACTTTTAATTTAAAGGAACACTAAACCACCATTTCAAGTACACTATCTATCATCCTACACTTTCTTTTTTTTTTTTATAGAGATCACACATGATGGTAAACCATCTCATGTAGTACTTCCATGGATAAATCAAGAAAGGATTCTAGCTTGGTAATCATAAACACATACCAAAACTGTGCGACACCTCAGCCTGGTCATTTTACAATAAGCCTACTAATGTTACAATATTTCATTGAATATACATAAATAAAGTTATTTTTAAGGATACTTCGTAAGTAATACAAATTTCTGCAGTACTACTTAGCATATACCAACATTCCTTATGTAGCAGTTAATTGCCAAAACTTACTCAGCATGATAACATTTCATGATCGACTAAAAACTTAACTTGCTACCCAAAATAGCACAGATGTGCCAGCACATATTACAGTTCCTTCTATAGTAATGAATTTGGTTGAGTTGAACAATGTAATTAGTTTTTTGTGTGTAACCTATGCCAAAGAATACTGCACAAATGATAGATTGTGTGACATAGGAGTTGTGATGACTTCTGAAGTAAAGTATAATAGCCCAACATGTGTAGACATATACAATGATTGCACAATTGATTGACATGTTTTATGTCCTGTGTGTTAAACTGGTTATAACTTTCTACCTCATGCATTGAATATAAATCAAGTAAACTGCTACTTTATTTGTGCTCAAGAGCACAATGAAACATTTAGAAGACAATGCAAAATATTTCTACATGTTAACAAGACCCAGCAGTTAAACTCAAGGTACACAGCTACAATTGTCATGTATTTATTGTAAGCTGTATGTTAAAATAATAGTACTTTTATCCTCAGTGTGAAATAAAATTATAAAAACAGAGACTTGATCTTCCATTGTTATCGTTGTTTTCCTTTATTACATAATTTAAGTCATCATATTTTCAGAGATATTTTCTATGAAATGTAGTAACAACCTGCGTATCTTTACTACTGATTTATCATTTACTTCATAAATTAAGCTACACAGTTGGGACCTCATTTTACAAATAAAAAAGTCTGAGAAGTCAGTCCAATTTATTGTATCATATTTTTAGATCTAAGCAATTATAGTACAAAATATCTCATAATCTCAACCAATTTCACGGGTGGTAACAGTCAGAATATTGTAATTCCCCAGTGGGTAATATTCTTGTCAAAAGATTCTTCAAGTTTGATTTTAGGTAGATCTAATTAATACCACTTTCGACAGATCTTTGACTTCCGTGACATGCCAAAATTCTTAAGCAGCTGTTACAGAATTATAGCAATCTTTATAACTCATGCTGATGGCTTTCAGGTACTAGGTAATGTTTTGTCACTGTCAAATAATCCATTATGTTTTTCAGTTTGCTCATAAATTCAGATGTCACTATGCATAATACATCAGCCTGAACATGAATGCTTCTTAAATAGGTGCATGAGGCCTAGATACAGCACTTACTTTTCTCAGTGACATTAATTCTTATATATGATCACTCTATGAAGAATTTATTTTGAAGCTAGAACATAATTGGCTTGTTAGTGTATAATGTAGACACAAGGGGGTACTGTATAATTAATGTAATCAAGAGATGAAAAATGAACAGATTAAAAAATTTAATTACACTCACATTCAACAATAATCACACCACATACTATCACACACGTACATTGAGCTCGTACACCTGTATACAGCAAAGAAATTTAAGCACTACCAGGTCTTTGAGCCTAGTTACTCATTGTGAAACATTTCACAAAGGCTTTCTTATAATGTACACACTGCAATGTAGAACAGTACATTTCTTTTAATTTTGACATTGGAAATTTGATCAATGGTTTCAGAGGAATAACCCAATGATAAAATATGAAAACTTAAAGAAAATGGAAAAAAACCTGTACTGATAAATGATAAAGGCACTTAAACACCATGCTGCACTCAGAGTCATCATCATTAATTTCATTTCAACACAAAATGCAACTGATGATGAAAAGTCTGTAGAAGTTGTTTTAACAAAATTGCACTTCTTTGCAATCTCAATATACAGGTGGCTAACCTAATAAAATGTAGGTATGGTACTCTGAGTGTTCACACTTTGAATTTCTAAACTTCTTTCTAAATCTACACACAGTGCTGCTACAAATGTCCAAATGCTGACCAATCAAATTTCATGGGGGAAATTAACAACTCAATTTTATGGTATTTTATAGTATACCAACATAATAAGTAAGTAATTGGCAGGCAGATATTACATAATATTTTGTAATCAGTGAAGAAACAATTTTTAGGCAAGAGTAAACAGCTTCACGCATCTTACGTCACACTAAGAACTCAGTGTGGAGTTGGGTAAGCTGCATGTAAACTTAATTATTCTTTCCCAAAAAGGATGTCCACTTAATTCGTTACCACTGCAATGTTAGGTCTAAACCCACTTGATCTATACCCACTAAATTTTGCATTCTTTACACATGTGAATCTAAACATTAACACCAGCTAATCTATATAAGAACTTCTTTAGAAATGTTTAATATTTTTATTAAAAATTCACCATCTTCATTACTGAGTCTCATGTCTCATTACTATTTATATCAATCACTTCTACATGATTTGTATTACTAAAAAAGTAAAAGAAATAAAGAAATGTTCTAAAAGAAACATATCTCATAAACCACAAGCATAGGCCGTAATGCTGCAGACATAATTTTATTTGTACATTTACACAGCACTGCAAAAATTACACTATCAATCTAATATCATCACTAACAAATATAAAGATTAAACACAGATGAAAAAATTCTTAACATAGAAAGTCAAATGTGGTAACTGAAGTATAATTTGGATAACTAAAGTAAAAACTTGTAATTGGCGTTTTGTAAGTTCATTACTCACGGATTATCAACTTGACTGTATGTAACATGGCTTCCCATGGGGCTCCTGGATGATGTAGCCATAATGTTGTTTCTTTTCGCTAACTAGAAAGGCCAACTTTGTTAAATTGTCAACTCCACACATGCAAAAGTTCTCCACTGTAGTTACACACTACAAATGACAACTCGTCCACAACTTCTGATATACTTTCCAGAGTTAGAACTTACCTATCCATTTCCTGTAGGAATCTATCAGTGAAAAGCACCCAGCACAGCTATGAAATTTTATAGCAAAATACAGACTCCGATTTCACTGTCAGGACAGTGATTTACACCCAAAATTTATTGATTCTCAGATGATAGTGGTATAGCTTAAAGCTATTCTTCTTAAAGTGGGATACAGAATTACTTGAAGGTATGATTCCTCTGAAAACATGAAGTTGAAAGTTGATTGATCAAGGTCTTCGAATTATCCTTCCAGTGGGACAAAACAGCGTTTTTACTGGATCATAGCGTTGCTTCACTTGCAGAAGTTCTTCAAGAAAACACTACCAACTCTACAGAAGAAAGCTAGACAGTCTGGTCGGCTCTAAAATGACACACAATAACGACTTACAACCATAGATGAAGACTGTCAAGACTTCAAAGGCATAGACAACTACGGTGTGTGAACGTCATTTCCTTCCAACAGATGGCCTCGTCATCAAGTTGGTGGTGTCGACATAAGGTTTCCAAGTCCAGTAAAAGGAAGTCTCTACATCACATCATCAAAAATCACATCAGAGGCACCCATGTAAAAAATTAAACAGGGCATAGATGTTTACAAGAAATCCCTCATTCAAAGAACATTTTACTTTCTGTCGGTCAAATCTAAATTCTGTTTACTTCGTTGTATCACACCTAGATGGAAAGAATCCTAGATAATATTTTCAGTGACTGCATGCTTCGAGCTAGCTATACAATACCCTCACACTGCAGCCATGTAAAGCTTGCAGCAAAACTGACTACTAACCTATCGTATTCTGTGACAACATACTTGATACGACAGAAAATGATATTTGCTGGTATGTCGCATGGTCTAAAATGAAAATTTCAATAATTAAAGACCAGATGTCAACAAAAGTTTTTAGAAATATCAAACAAAAATGTGTGTAAGTGAGAACCAATTATAACTCTGATCCTACAAAGATAGTGGAAAATTAAAAAGAATTACTGAGCAATGATATTAACAAAACTGAATATTGGAAGAGTTAAACTTAAGAAGCAAAGTGGCCACATGACCCTAGAGTGAAAATTTTTAATTTCATACATGCGGACAGTAAAAATATTGTCATAGCGCTTTTCTCACAAAGGCTCAAAGTACCTCCCAAAACAACTAGAGTATGATAATCCAACAACGGAGCTGCTAAATTTTTAATTGGTTCAATATTAAAATTAATATTCTATCAATCTTTCCCATTCTGTTTAAGGTTTTACAATTACTTTGCATTACGAGAGGGATTGAACTAACTTAAAAAATTAACAACTTAGGATAAATTACACTAGGAAAATGAACCAAGTTCTATGAGTCTCAATCTAAACAAAAGCCATTGTAGCTAATCCTGCACTCAGCGGAAACAGTGTTTTTGACCTGTCAAAGACTCGTGCCGTAATATTTATAGTTCAAGTGATTCATTCCATCCAGGGCAGTTGACTATCCTCAACAGAGAGGTTACTCTAACACATAATTTCAGTGGCATTCTACAAGGGTCCCATGTGAAGATGATTCATTACCTTTAAACCTTGTGGCAATATTCTACTCCTACTCAAGATAGGCCTATCTCATTTTAAAGAAGTTACTTTTGTCAAAATATAGATCAAATTCTCATCAAGGTAATAGAATGCAATGTAATGTGGGCAGATTGCGTCAGAATACTTTTGTAATTCTTTATATGTATATGTTCTATTTGTCCTTGAGATTTGATATTGTCATTGAATGTTTGAACATCTTTCCACTTACTGTAGATCGCAAACTATACCATATGTAAAACCAAGTTATAAAATGTTCCCTGCGGCAGTGTCAATATCATAAAGAATATTACAATTCGATGTTTAATCAATATCTGTGGTTTTGTGACATCCCACGGTTTCCATAATACTAGTATCTCTAAAAATTTATATTTCTTTGAAAATAAGTACAATCCAAATGCTACATGCTACTGAGATGCATTTTTCATTTCCTAGAATACAAAAGTTTTCTGCATTTTTGAAGTCATGAAATTTAGTTCTTGGCAAACCCTTTGAATTTATCAAAATCCACATTAGGTAGTACTTCCTTAATCACTGAGCTATATGATGTCTGGAGGCACAAGTCAATGTGGAATATGCCTTGAAACTGAAGCTGACACGGGGGGGGGGGGGGTCACATGATGTAGGTTAGCTTACTCAAGTTGATTCTGCTGTCATGGAAACCATAACTTCCATCAGCTGTTCTCAACTTTTATTTGTTGTCTGCTAATTAAACTACATTGCATTACCCTGTACATACATACTGGACATTACACAGTATGCAGCTGCCTGAGCCACAATTAATAAGCTTCATACCACAGTTTAATGGGCTAACCTGCAGCAATACCTCTTGGCCTGATGAGACGAATATTCACAGGGTAACATACTTCTTTTGTCAATTCACATGAGGTTTTCAACATTTCTTCAACTGACAGACTCAATAACGTTAGGCCTACAACATGGAATCTTGATGACCATACCAAGTACAGTATTTGGTTGTCAAACAATACTGACAGTTGCTACTGTAATTAACCAACTTGAGTATGCATAATCTACATCATATGACTCTCCATGAAGGAAATGATCCTTCCCAGTTTATAGTTCAGTGGTGTTAATCAATGTGGTGTATGTATCATGCACACATTTCACAGGCCTATTACTTTCTTGTAGAAATTAGAATGCCCCTAGTAAGGTATTTATTGAAAACTTTTGCTAAGCAACAAAACATCGTTTTCATTTACTGTACAGGTGAACCTCTCTTAATTGCAAGACCAGCTCTATCAATAATATCTACCACATTGATTGTAGCATTTACAAAGATACTTGCACAAGAAATGTGCTGTGTGTTTTATATTCAAAGAAGGCATTTTACAGTGCATTAAGCAGTTTATTTTGTAAGCACTGAAGCTAAGGGTTTCTCAACCTTTAATAGTTACTCAATAAAGGCTTCCTCTTTGTTTGTTGAAATAGCCAAGGACCACCTTTCACTATGTATTTACTGCAAACTGATATTCCACTTACAATAAATATAACACAAGTTTCAACACTATGCAACATATTTGTGCACTTCTTAAGTTCCATCTGTGTATGATGAGATATAAACAATATCTAAAAAACAAAAAAGCCAAGAAAAGCTACAATACAAAGAAAGACTTGTACTTATTCTTAAAAATAGCGGTTGACTACAGCCCACCAGACAACACCCTGGGCCCATGGACCACTGGTTAAAAAACAGTGCTGTAGTTCATATAATTTATAGCATCATTTTAATACAAATGACATATCCATAATAAAATGTTAGTAAAAATTAGATAATAAAAACTGAACTATATATGATGAAGTCTATGTATGGTTCATATAACCAATATTTTGCATAATACAAATGGATACATTTACATTATATTATCTAACCAATCACTAGGCATCATGATATGATTTTAGCTTAGTAGAGACAATCCCTGAGCTAAGATCGAGTTGGAGTTACCTTACATACTTTAAAGTATCTATTAAATTATTGTTCTCCAAGATTTGCCCAGATATCATTTGACAGCTTCTGATGAAAAGAAAAAAACACAAGGCAGTACATACAGTATCACTACTGCATTTGGACCATTTATTTAATTTTCTGTAGTCCCATAACATGTTGGAAATTAACAGTGAATACAAGTTTGAAATGACACGTACATACATAATGTAAAGGTCAATCAGTTACCTGGACATGCACATATAAAAAGGATGCTCATCTTACCCAGAAGTTCTGCCTAGCATGTATTCTTTTTCAACAGTTTACACAAAATTGTCAAACATCAGCTAGTTGTACAGGAGTTACAGGCCTAACTCCTTCAATAGCTACAATGGAGTCTGTGCAAGCCTGGACCTAGTCTTGCCTGCCTGCTGCAGTTTTTCTGGTTAGGCGATTTATTACATAGTTACCTTGTATCCGTGGCAACTCTCTGGCTATATCATGCTAGTGTGACTGAAGTCTTATCTGGTCTGTTTCCTTTCACACAGAAACACTGTTAACTGTCAGCTCAATTGTATATAACTACTGTATGATGCATTACTATCTCAGGTAGTAGTCATGGAAGCACTGCACCTGCGATGATAGTAACCAACACAAAGGAGTTCACACTAGATTTCCCTCAGAATACATCCCCACAACTCAAGACATTTGAACTTGATGAGTAAAATTTGCTGTGATTTTCTATGTTGTGACACATGAAGTATAAAAAGAGTTATAGTATTGACCCAAACATATTTAGGGATATATGATCACATCTCTAAATACCATTAGAAAGTGCACCTTGATTGACATCAAACAAAACCTTCACTCTGGTTGGTCAATGATGTCTTGTGCAGTCGGTTTTCTAACCAATTAAGCTTACACAATAGTAGTGGATAATATGGATGTGGCCTTGAGCAGTCTAAACTCAAATCAAGCTACTGTATTAACTTTATCTCAAAGCTATACCAGACAGGTGTTTTGTTTAAATATGAGTAAGGGCCTAAAATACGCCTAGTAACCAGACCAAATTTGATCTAATTTTCGATTTGGTTTGCCACCCGAAATGAAGTTGTACTTCATAAACCAAAGGCTTCTTCCAACATCCATGTTTACTTAGCACTGACAAACAACTGCCTTTAAGGCCTGATTTATTTATTATAGAGGGGAAAATTTTTACTGTCTAGAGCAAGACTGTAGAGTCTTTTAAACAATGCTATAAAACTATTTTATTCAATATCCACCTGTGATGACCTTGACACCAGTAAGTTTTTGATTTTGATAAAAGAAGAATTGTAAATTAGTTGAACTGTCTACTTTCAGCAGCTTTATCATCAAACTTTCTCCATTTATATGAATGTGAGGAAATTACACAAAACCAGTGTGTGCGAGTAAAAATGCCATTCAATAATAATAAAAAATACACAAGCCTTAATTATTTGTCAATGAATATATAATTACAGGGAGCTGCCTTTGACAGCTTCCTGGTAATACATTGACCACTCGAAGGAGAGTATTTTCATCTAACAAAAACATAAACATGTTTTTGCCTACAGTGCATGAAATGACCCTAAGAATACATTTTTTTGAAACTTGCTTTTGGAGCTAATTTAATGAGACAACCGGTTTGAACTTGTAACTGATTACAGTGCAGCAAGATCTACAAGCTTTATCATCATTTAGATGGAGTAAAGGTTTTTCAAGGACAATCAATGAAATTTGTCTCAAAAGTTTTCAACCTTGCTAATAAACAGTGATTGACAGGCAGTGTTGTCAGTATACATATGTTGCTCATAAAGCTATGTCTATTTTATAACAGTGAGCATGCACTAGAAAAGTAAAATGGAGGCCAGGTAGTCATCTCTTTCCAAACATATCATGGGTAAAATTATGACATAAAGTGAAGGGAGCTTCAATTTTTTGTGTCTGATAAAACTTAAATGTGCAGAAAATTTCTTTTTTTTTTATAAAAAAGGCTTACATATTTTATTTCCCTGATTTTTGGTTGACATGGCCAGAATCCAACAACTATGCATAAATGAATCCTAACACATACACAAAAAAAAAAACTGCTGTACATATTTTAATTGTTCTATACACTAAAAATTTAGACACAAGCCTAATTCAAAAAGGTTTATAACTGTAAGAGCTTTAACTCAGGACTGATATTAATAATGTATTCAAATAAACTCACAAAATTGTTTTTGTCAGGACTCTACCTAAAGTGTAAAGGAATTAAAAGATCAGTATGATAAAAGTGCATGGTTGGAAAAAAGTCACACATGCATGGATTTAAATACTACTATCCACAAAGGTTCAGGGAAAATGGCATCATCAATTGGGTGGGGCTGAGGGTAATAATTGAAGGATCAGGAGTACTTGACTGAAAGGAAAAGGAGAGTCTATGATTACAGAATTTGTCATAAACTAATTGTGAAGCACAAACTGACATGTTTACTATGTAACGGTTATGGTATGATCCAGGTTACAAGTCTTCACACACTTAAACAGCTACACAACAAACCATCCCATCTTTCTAATTCTATGTCTGGCAGGCTGGGAGTGTAACGAACAACATCTGACAACGCCACCCAACTAGTAATAGATTTTACAATCCACTCTTAAATTAATGATTCATGGGCAATCTTAGTAAGGTGACAGCCAATTTTGTGAAACTGAGAGAATGAAGTAAGCCAGCCACTTCCCATTCTGACTGCAACATGATAATAGTTGTGTTTAGTGTCTCATCAGCAGCCTTGTTATACACAGCCCCTAGAGGGTTGTGAAAAGGTAAATCTTTTTTTTTTTAATGGAAAAATCCATGAACAATAAAGAAGTGCACTTTTATAACTACCAATTAGGTAAATATGTGGGCATTGCAAATCCTTGTTATTGTTATTGCTATGTATTACTGATCTACATAATTGGCTTTTGGTGACTCCAACATTTTTAGAGTTGGATACTCATATCCTTAGGAGCCACAAATCTGAGTGGAGTTGCCACTCCCACAGATAAAATTATAACTTACACAAGAATGATAAAATCCATAAATAATAAAGAAGTTCACTTTAAAGGGAAATATTGCGTTTGAAATATATAACATAAGTGACACCAATGTAATTCCATTGTGGTCTATTCCCCTTCCCAAACATGAATCACAAATAACTTGCAGCGCAGATCAACACAAATCTTACAAAATATGGACAAAAAGAAGCAACGATTTTCTCATTGAACCAGCTCATTATCCAACAATAAGCCTCGCCCACATACATCATTCGTACCACTGCATATTCATTTAGGAAGGGTCCTTTTTACACTTGATCATTACACAATGCATGTTGACCTTGCTTACCCAAAGCAATTCCCAAAACCCTGTCCTTCATGCTCACAGCAAGCTATGTGACCACCACAGTTTCCATACCGTCTGTGCTGTACCGGGGATATTGCAGCCCACTCAGGGAGATTCAATCAGTGCAATCTCCCACCACGCTCTTCATGTCCCACACTATGTGCATTACAGTGTGAGACGTGAACAGCATGGTGAATAGGGTGATGGCACTGATTACAGGATGGAACAAATGGTACACTATTTGTTGACGAATACTACTTGTACGCAATTCTTTGACGAGTGGCATTCACAGGTTCGTAAAATTTTTGTTTCCTTATAGGGGCTAAACTGATATACAGTAGTAGCAGTTGGTGAAGCACCAATAATCTCTTTCCCATTCTGTTGTTCCGAAAGCACAGCAACCTGCTAAGGCCCAAACGGCTACAATTCGAATTACACTATAACTTTGTGTACTGTATACTAGGGAAGTTTCAAGAACCCCTCTATAGTATACTAACTGTAGTTGAATACAGACAGTGTCGTAACGGTTTCTCAGAAGTTTGTTCATATTTTACGAACATTTTTTCTGTTGTAGGCCTAGTAGGCTTTTGTTATTGTCTGACGTAATGTGATAAATTGATGTGATTGGTGGATTTCAAATCAGAGGTGATGAAGGTGTGGTTTTGCATGCGTAATTGTTTGGGTGAACAAATTTGTCAGTTGTAACAAAAAGGTTAATTAATTTTTAAGTAGTGCTCACCGGCTAGAAATTTTTTCCCAGTTACCACTCTTTCATCGAAAGGGACCTGATCGTTTGTAAAACAGAATAGATTAAATAAAAAGTCTTACAAACACAATATTTCCCTTTAATAACTAACAATTAGGTAAATATGAGGGCATTGTAAATCCTTGTTTTTATTATTGCCATGGTGACTCCCATGACTGTATTACTGATTTACATGATTGACTTTTGGTGACTCCAATATTTTTAGAGTTGGGTAGTCATGACAAGTACACAGCAGCTATTAATAGACAATTATATACTTGCTTGCCAGTTAATAACCCACTGCCAGCCAGTGCCTAGGATGCAAATTTGCTAATTTTGTTAAAGAATAACAAACACGAAATGATGAGAAAATACGTATCAAATCATGAAAAGAACCAAAAAAGCCTGCTTTGTTAAAATGTCTCCTTTAAACTTTGCAAAAGGCCACCAAATACAATTAATCCCTGGCAGTTTTTACATGTTTTTGAAAGTATTGAATATTCCCCATTAGTTAAACCTCCAAGTAAAGTGTGGTCATATACTCAACTCTGGCCACATGTTGCAACTGAAGTAGGCCTTAAGTAAGGTGCCCTCGCCCTTAAAGCCTGCTAATACCATGGAGTTTTTACTGACTTTATAGTACCAAGCTAATAGATTGCCAAAAAAATTATGTGTCCATGCAACAGGTTGCATAGATCTGTAGAACGTAAATCTACCGCTCTATAATCCACGAAAATCTACCAAATCTAGTAATTGCCTAAAATAATGTATACCGTACAGATTCCTCTTTTAATAAGAATCACTAAAAGAAAAACCTCAGCAAAGATACTATTAGACTAGGGATCCCTATATTAGACCCCCTACATAAAAAGTTTCTTTAATGTGATTGACGACTTACTGGCCTTTTGAATTTGCACGTATCTGGCTGACAATGGAAATACAGTTTCACAGATTTCTCTTTTAACATGAATCAACAAAAAACAGTTTGATTTCAATAAAAGTAAATGGGATGCATTAGTCCCTGTAGCTAACAACTTTCTTCAAATGCAATTGATCACTTACTGGTCTTTTTAAATGGCACATACATATGGCTGACACTGGCAGTACAGTTTCACAGGTCTTCCTCTTTAACCATTAATCACTAAAAACAGTTCAATTTCAATAAAAGAAAGGAGCATGCATTAAGGCCCCTATCTTACAATTTTCTTCAATGCCATTGAGCACTTACCTGGACTTTTTAAATTAAACCAAGCGGCTTACACTGGCAGTACAATTTCACATAATTATATATTTTCGTAAAGATTCTAACAACATAATCCCCCCTCACACACACACACCTTACACCCCATCTCCTGCTTCTCCAGACATTGCTTGCACATGTATGCAATCCCATTTAAATAACTTAATTGAAAGGGAAAATGCTGTCACCCCAATCAGAGTTAGTATGCCCCATCATTCTAGTTCATGAATGGCCTATTTTGATCATGTGACAATATTTTTGTTAGTAAATTGTGAAATTCAAGGAGAATTTCTCCTTGCTTTACCTATTGTTTGCAATAGGTGCTGTATCTTCAAAACGTCTTCTGAGGTGCTTGTAATGCAGTAAGAGGAGATTTGCAAGAGTTTGCTGATTTTTCGAAGCAAATTTGCCTATTGCCTTTAAGCCCTAGCTATACTGAAAGTTTAGTTAGTAATAATAATAATAATAATACATTAGACTTATATAGCGCCAAATCAGGAACAAAATGTAGCTGCTCTAGGCACTTAAGCAAGTATGTGAATGACACCATTGCCTTGATACTATGAATTCCAATTAAGGAGAGGGCTTGTCTTCCCTCCATGTCCAAAATTTTATTAAATGTCTACCTTGGGGTTATTTCATGACTTTAACAATGTAAGTGTCTCATTTTGTTCACTTCTTACAGTACACATCAAAGCACATAAGATTTGATTGCAATCTAGTGACAGATGGCATTTCTTTTACTACAGATTGAGATATACTAGCTTCAATAAGATACCTACTAGACCAGACAGCTTTGAAGGTTGTTGTTTCTTTTTTGGCCACATTACTAGATTGTTTATTCCTTCATGAAACTATTGTGTTGTCTTTTTAAAAGAGCAACTTTCTGTAAATAACAATTTTGATGTGATCGACTTTTCCATGTTATGCATCATTAACTGAACAGTTCAGAACCCATCCTACATTAATGTGGTACAGTAGGTATAATATATTCATGTGTTACACTGAATACAAAGTGAATCATTTTATTCTAACACTCTGCACTGTTACTTGTTACATGTTAAAAATTTGGCATTAATGATATGACGTCTAAAGCTAAAGGGGGATGGTTGATGTCCTGTCAGAGAGCTCTCCTTTGGAGAGAATATTCCTTAATTTGGTGGAATGTTTGGACTTCCCTTTGGCTTTTCTTGTTGGGACTTGAGGAAAAGAAAATGGTTTCAACAATATGCTATTTGTTGACAAATTCTGTTTTAATATAAAGAATCCTTTGCAACATGTATTCTATAAGTATAAATTGAACTATAGACTACAGCTACAGTTTAATAACCATTAAACATTTCATGGCAGAAATACCAATTAACACCCCAATTATTTGCAGTCACAATATTTCTTGTTATTGTTACTTTTAAAATCATCACATGTTATTGATAAGAACTGAAATGTGGCAAAAGGACAGAGAAATTTGCTGGCAGAACAAACAACTGTGCATTTGGTCTCTAAGTCTTCTTATAGTACACAGAACCATGAGAACAGTCAGGATGGGAGTATACAGAAATGGTGAAGTTCTACTTGATGTAAGACATACACAGTATGACAAACACACCAAATGTCATTTATGCTGGTTGTTACTGTAGCAGAGGATGTATCAGCTAGCTTCAAACTGTGTTAATGAATGCTAGTAACCGTGTTAACTGATGGGGATTAAAGGAGTTAGGCTGGATCCAAAACAGTTTCTTTATACATACACTTGAATGAAGGGCCATACTGAGAACCTTTACCAGAAAGGTTATAGTTAGAAAACAATAATAAATTTAGACCACAACAATTGACATTTGGTAAATTGTACCTTTGTTTGTCTCTTGGTTGTAAATGAAACCCATTCAATTCAAATTTTTCTCACAAATGGACAAATAAAAAATGCATAAACAGCATTGTTATACATAACAAATGGCATGGAAACATTTGAAGAGCAATAGAAAAACAGGGCACCTACTAGAAAAACAGAAATACTAAAACTGAGCTGGTCGCCCAAATAAAAACAAAAAATAATGAAGGAATACATACTCGTACTTAGGATGACAAGAATGTAGCTGTAGGAAAGAGTAGTATCTGATTAAATAGTTTCACTGTCCACTAAACAAATTACTTACTGAAGTTACAATGTTTGACTATTCTGGAACTTTTGTTTAATGACTTAACCCTTATATAACTTCTATTATAACTTTTCTTTTGAGGAACTGAATTGGAACTCAAAAGTCTTAACTAATCACCTTTTACAACTGAATATGGAATAAATCCATCTACCCTTGAAGATCATCTAGCAGTGTCTAGATTTTATCCAGATTTTATCCAGATGGCATCGTTCACACCTTGCTGTATATATACTTGCCAAAAATTCCTCTGATGGGAAAATTCTTCTTTGACTACTTGGCCACTGGCATGGGAATGAAGGTGGGCTGGGATAAAATGAAAGTCAGGGTTAATTGACAGTGGGGAAAAGATCTACCAAGAACTACTTTAGTGGTATCAATGACCTTAATAAGACTCTATCTTGTCCCTAAGCTACATCAAAGGGGATGGTTTATGTTGTCCCCACTAAAAATTATATTGCCCTACATACAGTACACTGGCAGTAAGTTGCACTCAATTTATTCCTTAATATCTAGTTGTTCTTTAAATGCCGCATGCACTTTGTACAATTTATTTATACAGTTTGCTAACTTCAACAGTAATATTTTAAAACTAATATAAATTCAATACTTATACCCTAATAACCGCTGGTCACTGTATTAGCTGGACAGCCAATTGCAGTAATACTACACAACAGTTACCTGTGTCCATTAAAATTTATACTGTACTCTATCTCTACAATTTTATCGAACTGTCCAGCTTCTGGCTTGTAAGTGCATTGCTCGTTCTGAACTGTGCATGTTTTGACTACACTATCTACAGCCCTGGTACTCAATTACCATGGCAACAGTTATTAAACGTTTAATATGCAGGCTGTAAAATTTTCAGTAAATCTACATGTTCATAGCATAAGTCATAAAATAAGAGGTTTATAGGTATGGGATATGCAGCTATACACCTTGAAGCTGTACTTTACAGCAATTCAAGCCCTGTAAAACTTTCAATGTTATGTGGTTTTTTTTTTTTTATTTCCCGAATTTTCTATAAGAATAGCCTGCAATATGTTATTGTCTAAGTACTGTAAGTGGTATGGTAGTTCAATATGCACATGTATGTATAGAAGAAAGCTACATGTTTGTAGCACTACAAAATGTGAGGCATAGTCTAAAAATAAATGTAAGGTTATATTCATAGGCCTATCATTTGGTCTTCTCACATCTCAGTGTGTTAAAATAAAGGCCATTTATGAGACTCTGGAATTTGACTCATCATATGCTGCTGTAGTTCAGATTGGTGCGAGACAAAATATTGCTATAAAATGTTTGAAATTATCATTAGTAACCATCAAAATCACACAAAATCTGAGGGAGGGCAGCTAACCATTTTTGCATCATGCCTGGCGGTGACTTCTAATACCGCTTGATGTTTGACCTCTTGTTTCTGTGCATTTTTGTGCCCTATTGTATAACACTTGAACACGCAAGTTGGCCAAAAATGGATAAGGCTTCTGCAGCTGCAATTGTAACTAGCATAATGCTTTTTTTTTAATACCTTATATTGCAGATGACTTCATTTCATTATACATCTAATGACCTTGATTTCTAATTCCTTTACATCTGTTCCACTTTTTACCAATAATTGCCCACAAGTTGAGTTAAGAAAGAATGTAACCCCTAGGAAATTTATATTTTAAAGGATTTTCTGATTTGATTCCTAGTAAATCCAATCAATTCCACAGGATGTCAATATTTCATATTTACTTTCTCACAACGGTTTGTTCTCCAAAAAGATTGTCTTGGATCCAAATACTTTATCCAAGAGTTTTTATTTTATAGTAAGTTCATGCTCTCACAGTAAGGCAGATTCAAGAATTCACCCCCAATGCAACCATATGTAAATACTCCTGCCATAACAAACACTTGTTCAGGTAACTCTATGGAAAAGTCCTTTTCACTATAGGGCTGTGTACGATATGTTATGGAATACACATGAAGAATAATATATCTGTAAGATTTAAAAATTAATGCAATATGACAAAATTTTTATCTGATCCAATTATGCGCAAAATGAAAATGTTATCTTTAATAAACATCTCGCAGAGTCTTTTCCTTCCACTGTTAATACAAATTCCAATTAAATTTTGTGTACATAAACAAGGTTTTTCTTGTCGACCGAAGGTAATTTGCATATGCTGATTGGTCGATTGTCTCAACAGCCAGCTGTAAGCATGGTAATTCACGACAAAAGTGATACATCTCAAAGCATTCAAATGCAATTCTGATCCCACAGGTATTTCATTGTAAAGACATTTGTGGTGAAATGCAGCTAGAATCAATGACAATATCTTTATTGCGACAATTTCTGTTTGGCCATGGGTGAACGGTTTCCATGTAGAAGAAAAGTATATTGTGATCCGTGTGAATATCTGAAATTTTTGCAAGGGTAAAATGCTGAATTTTGGGAAGTCACCTTGAAAAACATTGTTGTGCATGACTGTTTTATAAAATGTTTAATTCTGGGGATGGACCTTTTTTGCAAGGGTAAAATGTTGAATTTTGGGAAGTCACCTTGAAAAACATTGTTGTGAATGACTGTTTTATAAAATGTTTAATTCTGGGGATGGACCTTTATGTTGGACTACTTCCAATTGTGGAGGGTGCAGCACTCTCCCCTCAAATTTTAGTACATGTATATATGTACGTATGTGTGTACCAGAAGATAGCATACATACTCCCCTATTTATATGCTCATGATTTCGGGGAGGGTTACATACCATTGGCAAAACTGGGTTATGAGTGGTGGCACCAAGCCACATCTGTTTAAAGCAGTATGTAACTTAAAGGGAAATATTGCGTTTGAAAAAATATAATAAAGTGACACCAATGTAATTCCATTGTGGTCTATTCCCCTTCCCAAACGTGAATCACAAATAACTTGCAGCAGATCAACACAAATCTCACGAAATATGGACCAAAAGAAGCAATGATTTTCTCATTGAACCAGCTCATTATCCAACAATAAGCCTCGCCCACATACATCGTTCGTACCGCTGCATATTCATTTAGAAAGAGAGTTATGCCAGGTCATATTCACACTCGATCATTACGCAATGCATGCTGACCTCGCTTACCCAAAGCAATTCCCACAACCCTGTCCTTCATGCTCACAACAAGCTACATGACCACCACAGTTTCCGTACCGTCTGTGCTGTACCAGGGATATTGCAGCCCACCCAAGGAGATTCGATCAGTGCCATCTCCCACAATGCTCTTCACGTCCCACACTGTGTGCATTACAGTGTGAGACGTGAACAGCATGGTGAACAGGGCGATGGCACTGATTACAGAATGGAACGAATGGTACACTATTTGTTGAGGAATACTACTTGTACGCAATTCTTT
>WURT03201731.1:9729-48789 GCA_009936505.3 Holothuria glaberrima
CCAAATGACTGCTAAGCAGAAAAGATTGTACATGTACAATAGATTTAGAATGCACTGCCCTTGTGAGTATTGTAAAAGACATACAATGGTTCAAGAATTTTCAAAACATAATGAAGTATTTTGTGCATGTTACATTACATGACATTAAGGGAATTAAATTTCGTACTATCCGTAAGATAAATTGAAACAATGATAAATTTCTTTTAAGGAAATTGGAAGTAAAGAAAAGCCCTAATTCACATTTCAGAAAATAAGCAAAAAAGTCGCTGGTAACCCTCCCACCATGTTTGATCGACTCAGATGAATGAGTTGCTTTTTTTTTAGATCTCACCGTTACTTTGTTAAGTTGTACTGAAGTATTACATGTTACAAACCACATCCTCTTAGGCTATTTTATCGCCAAACGAGAACTCCTCCCACTCAGGTTGCACACGTGAACACACCAGCGCCTTACCTTTTTTATAAATGGGATGTAAAATAAAAAGCCAGGTCTGTTTTTAGCGAGATCTTTGCTTCGTGATTATTTCAGAGGTCGAATAGCATGTGTCCCAGGGACAAGGTTACACGGAACAAAGCAGTAGATGAAACAGCACAAGCCAATTAAAGATCAAAATAAGCAAATATTTTTCTAAAACGGATACCTTAAAAGAAGACTCCGAATATGCCTAAATTCATATAAAAATGACAGTCATTTGAAAGTTTTAGTTCCGCCTCTTCATACAGTACTTTCCATTACCTTTTGAAACATCACTAAAAAGTTGAAATGAGGTAAAGGTTCATTCCAAAAATATATCATATGCTTACACATAAGCAAAGGAAGTTGTTCCCATCTAAGACGCTTCACCTTTTATATCGCCGATCTGGGGTAGGGTCTGAGGGAAGGATCTATAGAGAGGCGTGTCCCCTGCCCGTTATATGACCGTTGAAATATTCGGGCTTTGTAAGATGCAATTCGATGCATCCTTTAGCTGAAAAAGTGCTGAGTGAGTGCATGATTGAGGCTCTCACACTTCTGACTTGGGAAATAAGTACCCAGGCTCCTTATTCCTACCGTGGAGCTATTACGGATGGAGTACTTTGACACCTTGTGGTTTGCCAAAAAATAGTCTCCCGTTAGTTTCACCAACCAAATTCTTTACCACTTGAAAGGGATTACAGGATGTGACGACAATGGTTGTTGTTGTCTGCTACTCCTCAAACAGTTTTTGGATGATTTTACCTATTACCATGATATTGCCAGTCGTCAAGGAAAACAAATATTATTTCATCTCTTTACGCTAGTTTATACACTTTTCAAAAGGGTTCAGTAAAAGTTCAAATAACTTATTGAACATGGATTTTAGGGAAAATGCGGAACTTTTTTAACTTTTATAGACAAAATGAAGACTTGTAGATTTCACCGAAAAGGGATTCTACTTTACATGGGTAAAAACTAGAATAATTAAGAAGCTGGATTTTGTCTGAGGATTACCTTAGTGTCAAAGAATCAAACTCTGATTAGGAAGATTATGTCAGAAAAAAAAACCCTAGAGGAGGAACTAAAGGACAAGTTAATGAAAATCCCACTTAACAAGAAGGATTAAATTATTCTCCAGTGTGTATTGTCTGGTGGATTAGGTGCTTGCACTCCATCTGTAATAGCTCCATGTTCCTACTACCATCACTTTATAGCTTTTGTGCATACATGCCTTTTATTTCCGAAGCTATCACGGTATGAAAAAAACCGTTAAAAAGGTTACTGTGTTTGTACCTTTCGTGAGAGTATAAACCGTTGGGGAAACACCGAGTGCATTCTTTACTACAGTTGTATGTTCACTTAAAGCAAGTGGCTGACTGGAGTATTTACCTCTTAAAAACAATCCTTTTATCGCAATTGAAAAGTTTTGGTAACAACTCACTACCCATTTTGTGGCAATGGACCCTTTCACACAAAATTGTATAACTGCCCTATAGCTCTTAGAGTAATATGCCCAGCGTATATTCTCTCCTTTTATTGGTATCATCAGGAACAAATTTAAAAATTTTGAATGTATCAAAAAGGTATAATATCGAAATATGTAATGAAGACTTTGAAAGACTGGTAGGCATCACTTGAACGTTCAGAAGTATGCTGATGCTTTTTATTAAATCTGTACATTCGCTGGTATCACAGTTGGCTCTTCCTTTGTGTCTGATAGACGTGATTTGGTACTTGATGTAGGCTTCTGATAATTTCCAGTCATTTCTAAAACCGATTTATATATATATATATATATATATATATATAGTGAAAAACTGTGAAGCTGGTAAATCTGGCTGAGGTGAAAAGAAGATGACTCCACCGGGATTTGAACCGGGGACCTCCCGCTTGCTATATGTATATATATATATATATATATATTAATTCGAAGTAAGAATAAAACCCTCTCATCCCGATCATTATGGAAAATATAAATTCAAACTCCCAACTAAAAAGAAAGTAAATGGAGAAAATTCAAGAAAAGTTCATTACTGTAAGTGATTGGTTAATTTGAGTTTACACAGGGTTGCATGAAAAACTATTCTTCTCGTTTCGTAACTGTTGCAGGAAAAAAAATCAGTTCTTCCTCAGATCATGTAATTATGGAAGATTTTCGCTTGTGATCGAGTTGGTATTGCAAGTTTTTTTTTATTTTTCGTTGATTCTATCGATAATCGGTCACTTACACTGCAAATTTATAACTGATAAATTTGGCATTTCGGACGGACTGAGATAAATACGGAAGACACCATAATGTTGGTATTTTGTACCACTCCAGTGAGCAATTTAACCAAGAACCATAATACTAAAAATTGGTTCGGTAAGATCATGGCAGAATCTTCAGAATATTCTGACCCAGTTGTGCCTTGAGGTTAAACTTTGCAGAAACGAAATACAAATTTTACCACCGTTTTCATTCAAAAAGGTTCTTTATACATTCCACCTCATGCATTTAAAAACTAAGTTATAAAAATGGACTACTGGTATAACGTTTATCCAGTTGCTGCACTTAGTCACTCCAGTGAATAATGCTCTTTAAAATGTTTTGTACCCAAAATGTGGTTCCAACACTACATGCTTCTAACAATTATTTATGACATTGTTCAAAATAATTTCTCTAGAAACAGTTTGCAATCACTGTGAGGTGTAGGTAGAGAACATTTCGATGCCTTATTCTATAAAATTTTTGTGTGGTTTTTTTTTTCTTCGTAAGGCAATATTCTAAACCTATTTCAAGTTTGGAGGAGTCAGAGCAACACATAATAACGTTCCCTTTTTATTATTTTTATTATGTCCTACTATACCTGAAAACACTGAATACCTCTGTAAACGTATAAAGTGACCTCAAATGTTCATATTCCTAAATACCATAGAAATTTTGCAACTTAGCAAGATCCTTTAAAGCGCACTTATTTCCTCTAAACGACAAAGTTATGTTTTTTCATGCACGTATGACAAGGGTATATATCATATTAAATAGAGGGAAACTTGGTCTAAAAATATGGAACCTTAAACCTAAATGAAAATTATAGCAAAGTGCAATTGATTTGCATGGAATTATATTTAAAAAACATTAAAAAAATATTTTTAAAACATCGCATTGTTCTGCGATGTATTTTGTAGTATTACATTATATTATATATGGGTGATACCAGTGCAGGTGGCATGTGGAAGCTTTTAAACTGTTACAAGCGGATACATTATAGAAAGATTCAATCAGAAGGACACAGCTGTTTCCGCGAGTAATATATTTAAAATACTTGTTTACCCGTACGTTCAGTTCACATACATGTGTGATGTTAGCAATTTGGAATGATCATGATTTTACTCTATGAATATTTATGAACATGATACTCTCCTCAATGTAAACAGTGGGATACTTTTACTCGTTACTTTCAAAACATAAGAAAATCAAAAGTAATACTTGCGGTACAAATAATACAATACGCAACCGTTGTATTGCAATGGTGCACTTATTTCCTTATGACAAGAAAGTATATTTTGTAATTATTAACACCGCCTTCAACGATTATCACCTTTGTATTGATGACCATCTATGAAATGCAAACGTATTATTTTCGAATATTCTTCCATTATTTGATTTCCTTCAAAGGTCATTACAATTATAAATATTATCAATTTTCGGAGTGAGGGAAGTGAAATTCCTTTTAGTTTACAACAGTGAAACATTGCTGGTGTTACATTGTAGAACGGCATGTAATAAAACTATTGCAGTTTAGAATAACGCAGATGAATTCGTGCCCTGTCCATGATTACATTCCAGGCAGGAATACTCTTGATTCTGGTCAAAGTTCCAATTCTTGATCTGTTGGCCTTTACTGACATAATTAGTAACGTAGTTCATAAGTCTGATCATCAATTGAACGAATGTTTTTCAGTCAATAACTGGAGTGGTAGCTTCCTTTAGTTTGGTTCTTAGATGAAAAGTTATGGGCATGTCACTTCAATTCCCCTGCTCATAAAATTGATTACACTTTTAATTTCATTTCAAACATCGTGACACATGCGGATTCTTTTCTAGCCCAATCGAGAGTAAACGTACACGTGAGTCTTTGTATTCATGCACATGTTAGGGTGTCGAAAAACATAGTGTTATTTATTACCATTCCAGTGGCCCTTACTTCAATTTGAAGCCTGACTATCCTACATAGTAAATAATGATATTCTTTTCACAGCCTGTACTACGTTTCTACGTGCATAATCTCAATACGTAATGCATTCACCAACATCGTGTTGTGATCACATGTAGTGAGTGGTGCACACATATAATACTTTGTTGGGTGGCTAGAAGTTTCAAACAGCGTGGCATCTCGACCTGATGCCACACCATCAGTTGCCCTTCAGCATACAAAAAATTTTTCCTCTGAAATACATCCTAGATTTACTGAAATAAAACTTCATGCCTTGCTATGTTTCAGAAAACACAAGTTTTCAATTGAAAAAGTATAGCGTAAGCGTATTTTGGCATATGTTAAACTTTTGCTTGCCATCATCTTCTTCCCCCCCCTCTAAGGTTGGACCATTGCATTAAGTACCTTCGTTTCTGGTTTGTAAATGAACAACTTCCTTACATTCAAGTCAGAATAATCTGCAAAGTTATTTTATCAAGATTGTTTTAGATATCTCACACATTTATTTCAATCAATTTAACAGAATATAACTCTTTTGGATGAAAGGAATGAAAAACATGACGCAGAATGATAAGACTAAAAAGTGACCCAAGTCGAATCCAAAAGAAGCTCCAGAGAGCGTCTTTTGGATTGAACCCTCTTAATGAAACCTTAACATAGAAAAAACTTACAAAAAGGATTTGTTGGGAAAAGAAAATGAAAATGACAGAGTGAAGTGAGTTTCTGAAATGAGAAATTAAATGTGGGTTTTATGCTTAACTTGGCAAGACGGTTTGTACCTATTTTGAAAAATATTCGTTACGCAAGATAACATAAAAATGGAAAGCTGCTAACTTTAAGAATCGATAATTTGAAGAACGTTCCTATTGGCAGGAGAGTCAAGAGTACTTTGGGGCAGCTTGTCATTAAGTATCAACCGAGACACCCTCTCCTGGATGATGAGCAGTATAATGGTCTTTCCATTCCTGTATGCGACATCGCACAGAATTACTGATTTAAATAGTTCTTTGCCAATGTTTGTGCTAGGAAATACATTCATAGCATACCTATCATCTACGTTACAAGCATGTAAACGGATGAAGAAGGTGATTTATGTAATAGTAAGGTCACTGGGGAATATCACGTTTGGTGAAAATATCTATACATAGCAATCATACGACCATTATTCAGCGGAACAGACATATCCAGTGAGATAGTTAAAAAAAGGAAAGAAATATAGCAAAAAATGTACCAAATGAAAGATATTTTAGTTTTACATAAGCCGGTAGTGAGAACGAACTGGCGTTTATGTAAATGTTACCATGGCCCCAAGTGTGCACTAATGTTTCAACCTGTAATTAACTTGTCTGTTCATTATCTCAGTTTAAAGGAATAAAGATTCTTCTACCTAATTGTCAAAGTACATTTGATGTCCTAGGCGCTTTAAGTTTTATCTCGTCACCAGCTTTCATGTGCTGGGATCTTTTGAATGACTCCTTTCATCACTATAAATTTATTTTGAAAATGTTATTTGAGAAACCGACCATATTTATAATTGTTGTTACTTCTACGCCAACGGTTTAGGGATAACGATTAAACTTCACTAGTTCAGAAGTTAAGCCTGTGTATTAGAGTAAGTACTACTGCATCAGTAACAAAAGAAAATAGCTCGGCAGTGTCAAATTTCCAGCGGTCCACTTTAAAAGCCTGTCTGAAAATGTTCTCAGATAATAATATTTAAATGACATTTTAGCTGGAGGGTGGATTTAATTAAATGTAACAGACAGCACACAATAACACATTATTTCCGAAATTTACAATTAAATTATCTGTACAAATTAAAAATAAAATCTGCTGAGTAAATGACACTATTTAAGATCGAACAATATTGTCAACCATGGGAAATCATCTTCAGAAAATTGATTAATTTCCTTTTCGAAATAGTAATCATTTGATTCCAATGTGGCCACTTTGACGGTGTAAAAAGGAACCACTGATATCCGGGAAAGCAAACATGTGATATTTATTTTCCAATCCTGCATCACGTGACTGCGTTAGATCATCCTCATCACTAATGAAGCTACTTATATTACGCCAGAGGGCAAAGCTTGAATTGGATCTTAGATCACGTACCCTCTTTTAATAAAAAAAACATATCAAGCAGATTTCTTTATATTCAGTTCACAAGAAACCGTTGTGTCCATCTTTTCTTGATGGTCGCATTTGTCCCGCATTCAAAAGCAAACGATTTCAATTACATCCGACCTTCTGAATTTTAAAGTTAATCAAGAAATGATGTGAAAATGACGATCATTTGATGTAAAAGACCTTAGACTAGAAGAAAATGAACGAAACATCTAAAAAATATTAGAACATCAACAGTATCGATGACAAAAATGAAGGAATTTCAGTTGACTTCCTTTTTATTCCTGAATACTCACTCATAGACGTACAAGGCGGGGGCCAGGGAAAGACTACCCCCAAAAAATATCTGAGGTCAAAAATTCAGGCAGGAAACGACAAAAATTTGGGCACAGAATAGGTGAAATTCCGGCAGAGATGTAGTAAGAGTGAAAACATAGCCCGAATTTTTACTGAGTTCCCGAACTTTTGAACGAATACCCGAAAAACGTGCAAAAATTTTCGTGCGCTTCGCGCGAATGTAGTGGTTTGGTTCTCTACTTTATGCACCTAAACTGCAAATTCGGGCAACTTTTTGAGATTCGGGCAAAATATTTTCTACCCCCCCCCCCATCCCATTGGAAGAGTCCCTTACGTTTATGTACTCACTTGTTTGTTAATCTCAACACGGTAGGCAATTTTAAATGAGAACGAAATGACCTTTCACTTGTAACCAGGTTCGAGCATATGAAAACCGTTTAAAAAACGTGCTGCAAGAAAACGCTGTAGAAAAACGCATGCTTGGGCAAGTCCACATAAACTACTACTTCCGACCGACCTTACAGGAGCTGGGTAGCCGCCAAAGTAGAATAAATTGTCGGACCCGCCGACTTCGAACGTCACATCCGGTTATGCTTCTTGGTTTATCGATTCGATCCGAAATGCCGTGTATCTAGTACACACAACTCAAAACGTACGTACGTGTGTAGTATATTTGTGTTGAATGTTTCAGCTTGATACTACTTACTTTTAGGCCTTACGTAATTTTAGCTAGGCCTATGGTTAGTTAGCCTATAATGAATTTGATGGTGGTTAGTAAATCTAGTAGTTAGTAGAATCTTTTGTGGGGAAGAAACGAAACTCATTGTTTACAACTACAACAAGTTTAAGGCATACCTGAGGTGATTGATTCAAACATTTTTGTTTCCTGGTCCCACATTCACACTCAGAGCTACAGGCGGAGGTTGCTCGAGCTTTTGCACGGACAGCCGTTGCCCGCCGGGCGGACGTGTATTGCTCCTGCCTGACACCAAAACTGACTGCACTCGCAATACCAAGAGTATGTACGTCAAAAGAGGAGTACATATTTTACACCTGCTAAGAAGGTAAGGACAACCTCCGCTACGTCCTTCCGCTACGAGACTTCTTACGCTGACACGTTGATTTGCAAACGCAAACAGACGGATCTGTGCAATATAACCACTAACATCTGCTTCTGTTGAGCTTTCCACTAGCTCGAAAGGAAAACTTTCTTCCTCCAAAATTTTGAAACTGGTTATATTACTCGAAATGAAACCAAAAGAACTCCCAGAAACACACTACAAGTATAACAAAATGCTAACGCAACCAGATGATCAGTTCTTCGCGGAAACGGTATCAGAATTGTCAAACGTAGCTACCATGATAACTCAATGTATTGACTAATTGATCCATCGATCAGAACCGTTACAAGTTGAAATGCTACAAAATTGCGCGTGCCAGAAGAAAACGGAACGAACTGTAAATTCAAAAAACAAATTGTTAAATATGAAGAAAGTGAAAAATAAAAAATGTAAGAAATAAAATACGAACGTTATTACTGGATAACATTGTAAAAATTATTTTAACTGAGAATACAAAACGCGTTGAGAGGAATATTTTCAGTATATTAATGTCACACTGAGGGTAAATATCTCGTTTGGTATGACGTACTTATTTCCGAAGTACACCACTACCCAGCTCCTTTAAAAATTTAGTAGAACACTAAATTGGTGGTCATAAACTTTTTCAAAATTGCTCATGGAACTTTACATCACATGAAACATCTGAATTTTCTATTGAACAAGGTGGGTTACGACATTCTTGAACTCCAGTTATTGCTGAAATCACCGATTTCTCTCTTGACCTGGTCAAGACTACTACTTCACTTCTTGCTATTACAAGATCACGTCATATCTATATACGTGCACATCCTAATATTTTTCTAACACGTACTTCGAGCGATACCAATTAGGTCATTATCAATGAGTATTACCAATGGCTTGTTAAACTTGACAATCTGGCTTCACTAAGCTTTAATCAAGTGTCACCAACCCCAGAATCCCCCCCCCCCAACATAATGATGCTCACGGGTTTTGTAGACCTTGTGTGGATAAGCTACTTAGGGTTAATTTTCTCATTCAAAAAGGGAAGTCCTCATCTGTGTCAACACTTTTTTATTAGGTAACGCTATGTATCTATTACAACAACTTTCTTATCGACCTTTATGATCCACTGATGATCTCGTTAAGCCACGGGAAGAGTGATTTATGAAATACCTCTAATGTTTCTTATTTAAACAGACATATTTTTGACATTGTTATCCGTAACTGCGACATGATATTCCTGAATTGGCGCTATCCAACGTTGGACCTCGCTCGTCAAGCTATGAATACATACTAACCGTCCATTCAGTAAAGTGTCCATGGAAAGGTATGTTACAGTTATACATCATCCCTATAGCTTTAGTCTTCGTTTCCATTACATATTTATTTTAAGGGAGGCAGGAGTGTTGTTTCAAGGCTTCCGTTAGGCATGTCTCGCACTCTGTCAATTTTTGTCAACTCAATAGTTGGAAAAGAGGGCGTCAGTCAGAGTTTTCATCGGCTGAAATTCCTGACTGGCGCACTCGAAATTTCCAAGTATAGGCCTTCCCTTATATTTCTTTGACATTTTTTTTTTACTTTTGTACTAGCCGGAATATACGAGAAGTTGAAAACTAACAATAATAGGGATTGAGTTTGACACCTAATGGCTGTACTTCGCCGGGAAGTTAATGTATCTTTTAATGACTGAAGAACATTATTACTTCCTACCCCTAATGGCTCAAAGCGTCCAAAACTTTCGATTTTATGCTTTCAGCCTTTTCGGGTGGTACGTAGACATTGGTTGCTAATCCAAGTCTAGGCGTTTATTCATGTCTGAAGGTAATTCTTCTCAAACCCTAATTTTTCTTGTTAGTTGACCATGAAAATTCTGAAAACTTGATTACCCTGATGATTGTTTTACGCGCCTTCAGATCCAGAAATGTGTGTATTTAGGCTTCCAGAGGCGCCTGCAGGGGCATGTGGAGCACGCACCCCCACCCTCCCCCTCTCCCAATTGATTTCCGACAATTTTCAAGGAAATTTTAAAATGGGCCACAAAAGCGTTTAAGCTATAGATTTCTGTAGAGAATAAGGTGAGGTGTGTTTCTGACTGAATGCTGAACCAATTTTAATCACGTTTTATCACAAGTCGTTCTCAAACTAACACAATTGTCACAAGTCCTTCTCAAAGCATCAAATTTTTTTGCGCAGCCTCACTGCATAGCTGCGTTTACTATCAATAAACATATTCGCATTATTCAAAGAGGGTTCTACAACTACTCGGATTATTCTTCTGCATGTTAGTCATTATGGAGGAGAGCGTTGTAGTAATACAAAGGAGTGGAATTCAGAGGAAGGCATATTTTATGAAACTGAAAGCAAATTATACGAATTACTAGACATAAGACTCGCCTTCTTTCGTTAGCCTTTATTTGTAGTTACACATTTTCATAACTAGTGCCATGCCACAGCCAAAATATCACAAAGTAATGATAAATTTTAAGCATTCAATCAATTAAAATATTTGACAAGGATACCTACATTTTGCATTTTAAGCTAGCTTACTCTAACAAGAATTTTTCAAGGGGAGGTACGTGTTACCCCGTTTGAAAAAGGATAATTCTTTAAGCGGCAATCTTTAACCTCTGTACTGTAATTCCGCCCCTTTTAATTAAACTGAGCAATTCTTGAAATCAAATCATTTTCAAAAGCAAACACCACCACTTTTTGTTAGCTGTGTACATCTTTCACACGGCGCACTTTTACTTAAGACTGATTCCACAAATTGTTAAGGGTAATTTCATTGGACTGTGCTATTGGTGCCATAGCTGAAGCTTTGTTTTAGCTTATGTTTTGAGACAGGTGAGATCTTTGAAGGATATTTTTGGAGTACGTCGCGATAGGAATTTAACGGGAAAATAAAAGCATCGTTTGTGTAGAACCTCTTACCAGTACTAAACAGGAAATGATCTGAAAATGTTAGCACTGAGTGACCGTTGTCCCCCCTGGGTGAGTTTTTTTTCCTTTTTAACTGCTTTTTTGTGTAAAGCATATTATTAATATAAAGGACTGGGTACGTAGTGTCAAATGTGACCTGCAACCATCTCATTTTACCTTACGCAAAATAATGTGAAGAAAGGGTTTTGACACTTTTACCCAAATTACCTTTAACCTCCACCAAAAACAACACAGACCTCAAACCTTTCAGTGTGAGGCACGCACATGCCAAGTATGTGCTCAATCGAGCAGAGTGAATTCTAAAGATAGCAATTAAGGTTATCACCATTTGAACTTTGGAAACAAGAAAAAGACCTTTGACCTTTTCCAAAAGCAAAATGAGATTGAACTCAGTACTAAGCATCCACATGCTAACTATGAAATCCTTTATGTCACTGATCCTGAGATTTAGTAATCAACAAGCAGTTTGCAAGATATTCGTAGATTCATCTCCGGTCACCTCTAGTAACGTTCGACCCTCTTTAATGCTTCGTAACTAAAGGTACAGTTTTACAAGTTTTTTCTGCTGTGCCGTCTTGTAAACTAAAACGACTTCTGACGACCATCTGGAACAGTAGGACGCTAGTTCTCTTGAAATGTTATGATAACAATCTAAGCGTCATGAGGACACACACATACCCATGCACAGTTATACATTCACTCGCCATCGTGGCTTTTAGACTGTTGCAACTTACGAAAAAACATTTAAAAAACCCATTAGGCACCATTTTCACAAGAATAAAGGAAGTCACAATGTGTAACACTTCCTCTAACGAGTATAATTAAACTTTAAATATTTCCTTTAGGCAAATCCGTTACGTTGCAACTGTTTACTACACCTAGTCTTTGTAGAATATTCCGTCCACTGCTCTCACGAAAAACACTTAAAGGCCAATCATTTTTGTTTCAGTCATCCAAGCTGTTATCAGAAGGACACGCAACGTTAATCATGGCAAATTCACTCCCCAGATTACATGTGAAGCATTGTGCAGGCCTAATACTCATTATTTACTTCGCACTCCTGACCGCTGGTGCTGCTCATCCAGTAAGTCAATAGTTGAACCTCACTCTAAACAAGGTCTGATCAGAGAGGCACCGAAGAGGAATCTGGTAAAAACTTTGACTAGAATGGGTTCAAAATGAACCAATTCTGATCGTTTCTGAACCAAATCTAGTCAAATAATTGATCAGATTTCTGTTCGGTGCCTTTCTGATCAGATTCGGTTCAAATCTGACTAGACCTTTTCTAGAGTGCAGGAGTCAAAATTTAATTGCATTTTGTAAGATTTATGTACTAGGGAAAAGTACCAAAACGTAATGAGTAAAAGTTCCGATTTAAAATACCTTGTTGTTAAATGTAAATATTTCAATTGTACACCTGATATAACGGTGCCTATCGAAATGATGGTGACATCATGTGGGAAGTGAAGAACCAGTAGCTAGTCGGATCAGTGATAAGCTGCCCCTTAATAAGAACGGCTAAATTATATTGAGGGAAGGAGTTATGAGACAAATTTAGAGGGAAAATGTAGTAACCCCAACTCTAACAAGTGTACTCCGGTATCCTAATTCTTGAATGACTGTAGGTGATCATGTAACCATATTTTAATTACTGAAATATTCAATTCATGCTGAATAATTACTAAGCTTACCTCTTATATGAAATGTTTTGTTTGGGCACATCATGAAGACTATTTGTAAGGAAAAAAAAGAAATTTTTAAGATGCAAGTGATGTTGCAAAATAAATTCTGGGTGACTGCTCATGCCATTGAAGCGTCCTTGAAAATAGAGGCTACCTTTCTGCCGTTACCCCATATCTTCTTTACACGTAGTTAGGTCTGACTTTTCAAATGCATGAAACTGAGGCTCACAAAGAAAATAAGTAGAATCTACAAAATATATCAAAAACTGGTATCTAGGAAACTTAGTTTAACGTATTGGCAGATCTAGCAACTAGGGTGTTAAAGGAATACTTATACAGGTTGTATTAATCAATACCATCTTACTGTGATGTAAACTTTCCAAAAGATATGTAATGAGAAACTCAACAGCCAAAGTTAAAAATTATCAACAAAATATAAATAAATTGAACTTGTAGTACAGCGAAAAGTTTAATAATTTGTTTCTTTTGCAACAGGAAAACGATTTTACAATCTCTGAAGATGTTTCTACACGACAAAAAAGGAACACGGAAGGTAAATTAAACCAAGAACTGTAATCTCTAAAGTCAACATCTTTGATGCAAACTTTTATCCTATTTCAATCAATTTTTAGCATAAGTTTACCAAAGGCCGAAATAGTCACTGTACCGTAATAATATAACACTTTTACAAAGTCTGCGAAGCAAGTATATTAAGTAATGTTTCATAATCTCACAGATGCCGGGGAAAAGTATATTAACATATCGTTCATAAATATGTCAAACAGTTAGGAAGTTTTTTTTTTCTTTTTTCTTTTTCCTTTTTATCCTTGGATAACTTTAGCTTGATTGTACGCTTAACTGACTTATTGTCGTGCAATCTTTTTGCCTTGCGATAAAATTTTCTACGTTAACCCCCTGTCGACGTGCTTCCATTGACACTTGGAGTCAATGTTAATGATTATGTCAATATCGGTTATAATAAAGACCTGCTAAATTTTCGACAGGCAAGTCTTCTTAAAATTGTTTAAAGTTAACCTGCAAACAAGTTTCCATTTTGTGACAGGTTCCTGGTATTTCTGTTTCCAACGGCCACACTATCCAAGAGATTGTCAGGAGGTTAATAGCTACTGTTTCAATGACAGAGGTTTTAGTGGCCCTTCAACAGATACTCCAGACTTACCTCGCTCAAGTGGTGTTTATCGTATTAAACCTGATGGTTATCCAGAACCGTTTGAGGTCTATTGTAATAACAGTGTTGATGGAGGAGGATGGACGGTAATGTCAGCTTGACTTTATTCCAGAAAACCAAACATGAGCATATGTTCTATTGCTTATACTCTCCCTTGTCACTGATGCGTTTATTATGTACTGAAAATTTTGTAATTGCTCCTCCTTGGTAAAGTGTTACCATTTGTCACTCCAACAGTTGGCTCTTACTCGGGAAGATTAAGAATGGGAAGACTCGGATATAACTGAGAACCTTCTTTTCATCACAAACGTCGATTAATGGCCCATTGATCGGGAAATTAGAAGTGTTCGATTCTGTAAGGGGCCATTTCATGGCATGAATGATTGTAACGTAGGTTTAACGTTTACTGGGTACTGACATTAGTTTCCTAACCGTTTAATGAGGTTAACAAGTTCGGGGACTATCAATGTCTGCCTTACTCATGAATACTTCAGCATTTTACCATTTAAAACAAATAGGGAAATTTTGGGACGTAACTTAACCCTCTAATTTCAGTTATTCGACAACCAAAAGGTTAGACAATTTTCCTTTGTTCAGCTATTAGTATCAATACCTACTGTGACCATGGACTATTTCCGGTGATAAATATGACTATGTTTTTCGGACAAGGGTAGATCTTTGCTTTTTTTGTTGCAGGTATTTCAGCGGCGATTAGACGGTTCGGTCACGTTTGAAAGGTCCTGGAGCGAATACAAACTCGGCTTCGGCTTCCCACACCGAGATATCTGGCTTGGAAATGAAAAGTTAGCCTTCCTCACCAATCAGAAAAATTATGAACTTCGTATTGACATTCATGGTCTTGGCGAAGCTCCCACGTTTGGAAAGTATGACCTTTTCCGCATCAGTGATGAAAGTACCAACTACAAATTAATAGCACTTGGACAATTTACCGGAACAATTGGTAAGAGCAACTGTGTTGGGGTTTTTACTTTTTTCCTTAAAAAGATGTTGTGCCCCCAGTTACGCCCGATCAAAAATATCAACCACTTATTTCTTTCACCAACAGCTGTAATTAAAAGCAAATGCAAGTTTTTTTTTTTTTTTTTTTTTTTGTTCCGAAGAGAATTACTTAAAAAGTAACGTTTTACCTCTTTTGTGTTCTTAAACTTTATCATTTATTTATTTATTTAAGAAACAGTCTCCAACCTGATACAAAACAGGTTTCATCTCTGAAAGCATTCTTTCCTCGTGTAAAACGCTTTAGGTCATGTTCACTGGTTAATTGTAATGTTATTTAAATTGGGTATCACGACCATTTTGAGGTAGTACAAGTACTTCGGAGAATCCAAAAATTGATATGCAATAACAAGGCCAGGAAACTATCACTTCGGACAATGTTAGAAGCACTTGTGATCGAAATTTCCTTGTACACAACTTGCCAAGGGATGGTGGTGCTTCGTTTAATGTATCGCATGCTATTACTCCCTAGACGGTCGTAAAGATGATCACACTCTTAAAACCGTGTTTAGCAACTTAACGCTTAGGCCATTTTCCCCCACTTTGTAAACACGTTTAAATTCTAAACATGTTTAGGAATTAAATTATTTGCTTAGCATTTCAACGTATTTCGAAGCAGAATGTTTAGGAATTACACACGTGTTTTTAGCCTCTAAACATGTTTACAAAGTGGGGGCAAAAAGTGTTTATTTAATTGTTCAAGTTAAATTCAAAAACACCGTTTTTTATAGTGCAGCTAAGAATAAGAATCACTCAGTAATGCAGTTTGAGTTTCACTAGTTAACAGCGTAATATGCATAGCTATATTTCTAGCAAACGTCTGGAAACTAGCAAAGGTTTACGTCACATTGTAAATAATGACGTATAGGGTTATCTGGCAGGTTTTACATTTACGGAGGAAATTACCAGCCCTATACTACCGCATATTTTTTCTCTTTCATTGTGTTTTCAAGGTCATGATTATTTGCGTTTCCACCAGGGCATGGACTTTAGCACCAGCGATGCGGATAACGACGCATCAGGAAGTTTTTAGCCTCTAAACATGTTTACAAAGTGGGGGCAAAAAGTGTTTATTTAATTGTTCAAGTTAAATTCAAAAACACCGTTTTTTATAGTGCAGCTAAGAATAAGAATCACTCAGTAATGCAGTTTGAGTTTCACTAGTTAACAGCGTAATATGCATAGCTATATTTCTAGCAAACGTCTGGAAACTAGCAAAGGTTTACGTCACATTGTAAATAATGACGTATAGGGTTATCTGGCAGGTTTTACATTTACGGAGGAAATTACCAGCCCTATACTACCGCATATTTTTTCTCTTTCATTGTGTTTTCAAGGTCATGATTATTTGCGTTTCCACCAGGGCATGGACTTTAGCACCAGCGATGCGGATAACGACGCATCAGGAAGTAACTGTGCTGCAAATTACCACGGTGGATGGTGGTACAAGGACTGTTATGACTCTAATCTTAACGGAGTCTTTGGAAACACCGGGAACCCAGGGATGTGTTTGTACCAAAGAGACACGGGAACGAACGACTGTAGTGTTAAGTACACTGAAATGATGATCCGTCCGGTTTAGATACAATTGGAGACGAGATTCTTTAAAGTTCGAAAAATGCTTGCTATCACGTGTGAACCAACTATGCCCATATATTACTTCAATCTGCCATATTTCAGTTAGTGACGTGTCACTCTATTTGAGTGAGAATACGTAACTGCATGGTTAAGTCCATAGAGCGACACGTAACATACGCAATCACTGCACTGTTGGCCAAATTATGGACACGTATCCGTTACCACGTACGGCTGAGGGGCAATTTAATTTACGTATATATATATATACCTCATTACTTAAAGGCATTTTCCAGTGGCATTTTACAAGGGTCTCATGTGAAAGAGAAAAAGTTTCCAATTCGTGCCTTTCAATGCCCATAGCAATATACTTTTCCTAACTCGAGATATCTCATATTAAAGAGTGCTTATTTTTGTCAATAAATACCTCCAGTTCTCATCAAGGTCGCAGATTGTTATGTAAAGTGTGCACATTGCCTCAGATTCCTTTTGTTTGTCCTTATAATTGGATGTCCTGTTTGTCCTTGAAATTTGTTGGAATACTGTTGGAATGTTTGAATATATATTCGTAACAAACAAAGTTGCTAAATATTCCCTACAGCGGTATAAATAGGTATAAATATCATAAAGAAATTCAATTCTATGTCAAATTAATGTGCCGCGATGACATCACAGATTTCCCATAATGCATTACATCTTGAAAAAAAATTGCATTTCTTTGAAAATTTGTATCTTCCAAACGCTGCAAGTTATTGAGATGCGGTTTTTACCTAAAAGAAAAAAATTTTCTGCATTTTTTGAACTTACTGAATTTTGTGTCTGCATAATGCCTTTAAAGGCGAAATATATGTTGATGTATTTTATCAAAATAGCAAATAAAGTTTACCGCACAACTCAAAAGTTCTCTTCGTGTCTTCAGAACGATACATAGTTAAAAAAATATAAAACACTGACTATATATGTATATATATATACACCAGAAAACTTTGATCAAAAATGTATATCGAAAATACAACGTATCGAACAGATCAACTGCACTTCGTCAGGAACACTGTGAGGTGAAAGATACCCCACGTAAAGATACCTAAAAGGCCTAAGCCAATAAAGAGTTATGGTCTGTTGCTTTTTCGAATGTTACTCCCTTTCTGTGCAAAAGTGAGGAGTTGGTGTATCCAGGAAAGTTCTCTTTGTTCCCTCTGTGTTTTGTTATGGCACTCAACCGATTGCATGGCGATTAAATTGCAATACTTGCAGCACGTGTTAAAATGCTTCCCTAGAAGGGTACTAGCTTTTTTCAATTCCTGTCTATGGCTCTGGTGTCTCTTTCGTAATTGGCTCCCCGTTTCTTCTCCACGTCCTGTTTCCCACAATCAATACAATTAATAAGGTATTTGACTCCAATTGACATCCAGTCAAAAGTGCTGAGGATTTGGAAAACTTTTCCCGTTTAGGAACTTCTAAATGAACCCGTTACTAACATAGCCTTACACGTAACGCACTTTTATCTGTAACCTGTAATTACACAAACTTTGAGATGTGTTCTTGGGAAAACTGGCTCCTGCCAGCAAGTCTTTAACACTGGGAGGTTGCCTGTAAATCACTTTTAGTGGTAACTCAAAGTTTTTGCTGATTTTATCAAACAAGGAAAGAATATGGAAGTGTTTATTAATAATTTCTTGTAGGGGCGGTAAGCGAGGATTTTGCGTAAAAACAGAGCGGGCTTTGGATGCTGTCGAAACTTTCTTCCTTTTGGAAGTTTTCAGTTAAGAATGACGGGAGACTGCTTAAGCCTTCTCGTTCTTAGTCTTGACAACCTCGGCTAGGTTTACCTGTTGTAATTTTTTCTAACGTTTTTAAGTTTTCGTTACAATCACCCTCATTGAAACAAATCGTTTTCATGCGGAGAGCCTGACCAAAACGAACTGACTTCTTATGAAATGAACAATAGTGTAAATATAAAGGATCTTTACGAGAGTGTTTGGTAAAGAGTTAAGTAATAATACGGTCTCTTTTAAGGTTAATTTCTAAATGTAGGTAAACCACTTTGGAGTAATCAAACTCAGACTGTAGTGTACTGTTACTATTGTATGTATACTTTGTTGGAGTGGTTAGTCTAGTAGTTAAGAGTCGTATTGGATAAAAAGGAGTTTTATTAAAGATGACCGACAGCCAGTAACAACCGTATTCCATTCCTCATTATTTGGGCGTAGGTGTCGATGCGACGGACACTACACAAAGGTAAACATTAATTCATTTTGAAACATTTCAGAAAGGACTGTTTCCCTTTATCCCACAGGCCAAGATATTATCAATATGGCTTTTTCAAGTAAAATATTTCTCTGTGATTTTCTCTTTCATTATGTCTTCAAATAGACCCATTCCCAGGCAAGCTTGACTTGAAGCCATTTTTAGTAAGAGAGGTACCGTGAGATTGAATATAAACGTTACCATTATATTCGAAAATATTGTTTTCCAGAAATAGTTCTAAACTCCTGAGAAGATGTCGAGTCTTTGGTTTCTTTACCACCATGTTTTCAAGCGCCGTTCTGACCCATTCAATACCTAGGATACGTGGCATGCTTGGGTACATGCTTGGATACGTGGCATGCTTGGGTACGGCATGGCTGGTGTGCCAACTGTAAACATACATTTGAAGGACCTTTTGCAGTGATGTCCTCTGTGATGCTGACAGTGTTTTGTGTCCCGGACATATGAAGGTAAATACTGCACTTTAGAGAATTAAGGTGGAAATCCACGAATTCAGACCAGTCATCTCAGGATGTATCTCCGTTATTGAAAAACTATCTGGATTCAGATGATGCTTTATAGTGATGATGGTACGATACAGATAAACCAAAGACTAACATGTTCAAGGGAAAGCAATTTTTCATACATTAATCAAATTAGGTTTGCTTCTTGATACACAATTAATAAATCAAAGGCTGGCTATAGGTTTTTTCACTTGTAGCTTTCAGCAGTATAAGAAAAATGTGAGTTCTTAAATAATGTATGTGTAATACATTTGCAATTTAAAGGGAAGTCATGGAAATGTATATAAACTTATTGGCTTCTCCCTTGCAGATCAGGACATCATTGTTTGTTTGTTACCGATACCGCAATTCACATGGACATGTCCTACCTTGTGGACCAAGCAGCATTCACTTTTTATTTAAAACAAGCACACTTTAATAGATTACCAAAAAGGTATGAGAAGCCATTTCCCAGTGTAATGTCAGGAGTTCCCGTTATGAAAATATAAGAATCGCTTAGGTTCTGATTTTACATAACACATAACTTTGCACAGTTTGAGGATTGAATCAAGCTGAACTAGAAGTCTCAGCAATTGTTCACTTTTGAAATCACTGCGGAAGCACCTTCTATAAAAGAAATCATGCCACAAAATTTGCATTAGGCTACTCATATGTGGCATTCTCTGATAATTCAAAATTCTTGTGAGTGTTTATCTCACCTAGTACTTTGAGTTAGTTTATCAGAGAAAGAGAGTCATCATCTCACATAGCTCTCTTTTCACTGTGCTTCTCTGCGTTTATACTATAAGCACATTACCGTAGGCTGTAGAGGGATTTTATGTGACGTCACGCGATGGAGATTGCCCTGCAGTGAGAGGTAAAACACACACAGAATAAGCTTATTTACAACACATAATACTATTGTGACACCTGTAAAATACGCTGACTGCGCGTGCTGACACTTTAGACGCTTGCACGTCAAAACCAAAGAAACGCACTATCACGTGATGTCGATGAAACCCCTCTATATTAGAACTGCAAAATGCTAGGGCATTATCACTGTTTATGAGAGTGCTGTAATCAGCATTATTCGACTTGTTTGCTGTAGATATTTACGTAGAGACAACAAATCTGGAGACAGCTGGAGAGAGCTGCAGAGGTGTCAAACAAGACTAAAGGCCTTCCTAGGTACATGATTACCTTTAAAAGCTTTTAAAATGTACATAAGGAAAAGATTATACCTGAAAAAGAAGGGAAAGAGGCAAAAATTTGGTTAAGCATTGAGTGTTGGTAAATGTATGCTGAAAAGATGTGTGAACAAAAAGGTAAAAGCCACCTCTGTTTAATCAGAATACGTGTACAATATTTCTCGAAAATCAAATTTCATTATCTTTGCACTGGATATAAGGAGGAAGAGAAGAAACCTTGGTTTAATTATCAGTTAAGCAAACCTTCATCGTCTTTGATTGTTATAACTCACCATAAAGATTGTATTGAAAAAAAGGCACTTCATATCACATCGATAACTTCAATTTACTTCTCCTAAATTTGTCATGTGAAGTGGTTGAGTTGGATGGAGTACAAGAAAGGTTGTGTTACTTCTGTCGGCGCTTTAACAGCTTTTGTATATTTACGTACTTTCGATCAGGTTAAGCCGAAATTTGCATAGAAAAGTCTTTCACTGAAAGTTAAAGGAAAGATTTGAAAACATGCGATACGATAAAACTAGAAACTACACAGGGAATTATAATCAATATTCCTTCTCCACTACTCGTTTGCTTAACATGCATTAAAGATACCTTCTAAGGACCAACAGCTAACTTCACTGCAATGCTGTAAGTCTGTTTATGGGCCCCAAAACTAAAGCATATTACTGTACAGTCATTTAGCTAGCTCTGCACTTTTTGGCGTAATTATGTAGATAAGGTTTTACACCCTATTTGTACACCTTAAATAATAGCACCAAACTCCCAATTTTACTTAAATTAAATATTTCAGCAAGTCACTTTCGTTACATTTTCCGTAGCGGTGTGACTTTTTCAAAGTTTTCTCTTATCTACTCAACAAAAAGTGAACTACCCAAAAATGGGTAAAGATTCTGCAGGTATACGTACACTGAACAGAACGCCCCAGTATGGTGGCATTTGGCATCGAAAATTAATAAGAATTTCCTCTCTATTTCAATAACCTGATAAGGCTTCTTTAGATTTGTATTTTAAGTAAGAGACTACAGGAAAAATTAAGGGCTGTATGATATTGTGTTAGGGACGAAATATCAAGAAACCTTGCACAATGTTAACCTATATGATCAGTGGTCGAGTGGCCTATTAGAAAACATGACTTTTGAGATAAGAGAAATGTTGACATTCATTTTAAAAAAATTCCTACTTTGCCACCATAATATTCCTCTCTTAAATGTTATTTCTGGATAAATGGAGACCAAGATTTGCGCAGTTTTTTTTTTTTTTTTTTTTTTGAGTAGTGGAGCAATTTTCCCTTACCTATATGTCTAGCAGTCTACTCTCTAAATCCAAAAGAGTAAAATTTGGGACGGATCTGAAATTAAGACTGAATATTCGCTCTATAAGAGTGAGATTGAAATCTGTTAATCCAAATTAAGATCAGTCCCTTATTTCACGCTAAAAGAGCGACTTTTCGGTCTAAAGGTTTAAGAGAGTATCGGTAGCCTAAGTGTTTCACTCGATAATAGAATTATGGCAACAAGCCGAGGCACCCATTCTTACAATACATTTCAAGTAACATTACGAGGCTTAGTAAGTGAATTACCGTTCTTAGTTCATTCGTTAAGTTTCATGCTACACACACATGAACTAGATCTGTATACACTAGCTACTGACCAGCAAGCGTTTTGTCTCGTATAAAGTGACAGTGAATGAATAGTTATTACCTTGGGCCATTTGACTCGTTGGCGGTAAAACTGGATTCCTTTAAGGGCATCATCTGTACTGCAGTTTCGTACCGCGTGTAATGGTAGAACCCATATGTGCAAAGATGTCTTGGTAAACAGTATCCATAGTCTAACTTCGTTGTTGTCATTGTTCAAGCAATGGGAGGATGAATGGTCACTCGTGATAATTGATAAAAAAAAGTAACAGCAGCTAAGTTGTACTTCTGATCCGTTCTTACTGTGAAGGTAACTCAGCTAAGATACGCCAACTCAAAAGTCGGCTCCGGTCACAAGATGTTTACTGTAGTGTAAGTAAGAAGTCATATAACTTAAACGACTATGTGCATGTTTTTCAATTTTTGAGAGTCGGGAACTTAAGTTGTAAAAGGTGTTATACGGGATGCCGAAGTAATGTCACCGAAACCACTTGAGACCAGCATAAACCAGTCGGAGTGTGATACACCTATTAATCGATTTATCGAAGGATGTACCATTGTAGAGAACTTGACCAACGTTTTTTTTATTTAATTGGACCTCGAAATTAAGACGCACACATTCCAAGAGAAACGGGATTGAAACAGCCAGGGAGAGAAGGACAACTGGTACAATGTAAATATATACAAAGGCTTATTCATTATAGTACATCGGGCACTTCCTCATAATTTCCCATCCTTACTTGAAGACATCAACTTGATGTCTAGGTTCGGTTCAAGTCCAGCAAAGCCATCCCTCCTGGGGCACACTGAACAGTTAATTGGCTAGTTTCATTGGCTTGGTACTTCAAATGAGCCCCTCATCCACTCATAAGACCCTTTACTGACTCCCAGAAAAGCTTTAGCAAGTCTCATTAGAATCTTTGTCATTTAGGTCCTATTCCTGCATGCTCTCAAAGCTGTCAACCTTCAATCCGTAGCGGGATTTTAAAGTGAGATCTACACTGTTATCGTAGGTAATCATGTGGCTCTCGTGTAGATTAAGCTTAAATGTCATGCTTAGTAGTATCACCAATGGTAATGGCGCAAGAATTTCAAACTAAGTACGACGAGGAAGATGCCATAGATAATCATGGCAAAAGACTACATGGGCAATTGGTAACTTTCCACTTATACTTCCTTACGAAAAAATGTGGCTCCCATCACGCCTCATTCTGCAATGCCTACGGTCTATATGCGATCTTCATATTTTAAGGGGCTATGTTTGCTGCAATTCCCAAACAGTGACAGTCGAATCGGTCATCAAAACTTCTTGAATAACACAAGTGTTTTACAAGCATGTTACGTCGATGGACAATATTCGCGGCGCCATTTCAGGGTGCAAGCTTCCTTGGGTGTTGGCGCTCTCATGAAATGTTAACGATGTTCTGTAAAGGTGCGTTCACACCAAAACCAGTAAACCAGTAAAAATCAGTATCGGTTGGATAATGAAAAGAGGAAAACGGTTAGTCAATTGATAGAAAATGAATTTTGTGGAATTGTCATTCATCATCGTTCAGTGTAACTTCCTTATCATTTGTGTTTTATTTATATTCCAACAGTGATTGCGTCAGAGCAACGACTATTTTCCTGTTTTATATAGAAAAAGTGCACTTTATACTAAAATACGGAATATTCTTGTAAGAATTTTGTCTGTTTAGTAAACAATTAACATGTGTCCGACATAGTATGTATAGTAGATGAGAACTGGTGAAGTTCAGTTATTATCCTTATAAGGAAAATTTTAAGGGATAAAAACAACCATCAAAACGATCAAATATGTAGTCAATTTCAATTTAATTTCGTCACAGGTCATAGATTAAAATATTCACTGAACTGTTACTGATTTTTTGAAATTTAAAAATTCTTCTATAACCCTTATTTCAACAATATCATTTTGCTTTATTGTTTGGAAATGAAATATTGTGAGAGAATATAAATCCAACTACAACTTTGACAACAAACGACTGAACGAAGATGGGATGGTGTACTTAACAACAGCACTAATGGTAATAAATTCTAATCAGCATCGGTGTCTTTTTCTGAATATCGGCATAACACATAGAAAATAGAACAAAATTGTAGCATTTGTGTTGAAGACTCGTTAGTCATCTCTTGTCCTTATAGATTGGTCTAGAGCAGTGGTTCTCAGTGGTCCTTACCTCCCCCTGGGGGCGTTGGAAAGTTTCAGGTGGGCGCTACAGAATACACAAGGAAAAGGGGCATTGGTACTGATTAAGGGGTCCCTGGCAATCATCACACATCACTGCAGCGATTAAAGGCACGATAAGGCATCCATAGGGTCTGTTCCCCTCCACTAATTCTTCCCCTCTGCCTCTGATCCCTCCACCCCCACCTCCCCTCTCACTCCCCAAAGTAAATTTTGTGACCCAAAATTATTCAAAGTGGCATTAGAAATTTAAAAACTCAAACCCCTATAGGTACAATTTCTTCCGCTTTTGGATTAAATTATAAGGGGAAGGGGCATTGGGACAGTCCAAGATTGTGGAATGCGGTGATACTCTACAAAAGTTTGAGAACCACTGTCTTGAGTAATTTTTTAAGCCAAGCTACATGTGGAAATACAAGCAATCAAAACAATTGCAGCAAAGTTTGCACTGAATAGGAAAGATGTTTTGTCCACACGGTGTCTTCATGAGAGGACAAGTCTGCGTATGTCCAGAGGAGTGTCAATGTTTATTGCAGGACAAGTTGTTACACCGGTGAGTTGAGCCGCCAAATACTAAGCATGTTAAAAGTTTTGGATATTTAAGGATCCTTAGATGCAGTTTGGTGCATCATTTTGGATAAATTTTAAGGTAAATTACTGCAAATTTTTGACATTACTTACAGATGAGACAAATAAGGGGTTTTGGTCCTTGAAAAGCTGGCGCCCCCAGCCCCTTGTTTCCTACGCTCTTGATAGACAGTGTCAACCAAGAAAGTGTTATTGACACAGAGTACTCTGAATTTTCAGACATGTTTAGTGGGTAAGGGGTTATGACGGATCACAGTTGTAAAATTCAACCTAAGGAGGATGCATCAATGTTTGCATCAAGACCACCAGAAAAGTTTCACAACCCCTTCTACCCAAGGTAAAAACATCTATAGAAAGAACGGAGAAATTTAGGGTAACATCACTAGTAAGGAACGCACGGAGTGATTTTCAGGTATTGTTTGTATTCGTAATCAGGTTTGACACAATTAGGATCTGTGTTGACTTAACTGAGTTGAATAGGTCTGTAAAACTTGAAGTTTTCCCAATGGGGAATGTTGATACTTATTTGGTTAAACTAGCTGACAGTACGCTAGATCGCAACAATGGGTTTTGGCAACTTTCCTTCATGAGGAGTCAAGACTGTTACTACCATATGAAAGATGTTGTTTTAATCGTTTGCCGCCAGGTGTAACTTGTGGAACTTTAGATGTTTCAGAGACAAATATTTGAAAGAGTTCAAGATTTACTAATGTGAGACAGTCCTACCAGATGGGCGATATTTTAATCCAAAGCTCATCAGACACGCCAGTACCTGAACCACACACTGATTGTTTTAAGCATATTCTGCAGAATTGAAAGCTGCTGGTATTACACTTATTACATTGGATACTTCTTTTCGAGATAATACTGGAACTCAAACATTTTGTGACCGATACTGTAACAGGAACGGAGCTGCTTCAGGAAAGCCGTTTCCGGGATGTAGCTTGTGGGAGGTCCTTGGCTGGGTAGTTGTGGGGGTGTCCGAATATTACCCGGTTATGATGTTTGTAGGAGATGATCATCAGAAGTACGATACTGAAATCGGTGTTCTATGACAAGGGGGCATGCCACCACCGTCCAGCCCTTCACGTCGCACCAAAGAGAATTTTTTTTTATCAATTTGAAGTATATCCCTGTAGGACTACATTTATTACATGCAGATAATTAATGGGTGGTTTTTTGTGGTCGCGTTTCCTCTTCCCTTGCACATTAAGGTTTATTTTAAGCAAGCTTTCCTTCTTCCCGTTTCGAACTAAGCCATGCATGTTTAGCGTGACGAGCTATTTTTCTGTAGGCTGAGCGGTGCTGGCATGATAGAAAGCTACGCTACATTGTACGAGAAAATTGCACAAGTGTCTTAAGTTATTTGTCTAAGATATTGTTTTAATCCATCTCCCTGAGCTGAATTACCCACCTCGGTCTCTGGCTCTTGCACCTACGTATGAATGGTCATTAAAAGGTGATGTGTTGACCGTTAACCTTCAATATTACCTAGAAAAACCTTTGAAATTTCCATATGGACACCTTAATACCCAGATAGTTAATGAATTTAATGCATGTACGTATGTAGGCAAATGCAGTGCTTGGCAACTGTCTGGTCCTACCATCAAATATTTGAAGATACCCTACCCACGCGAAACAAAATATGCAATGTAACTGTTTCAATAAAGTAATTGACCAACTTAGTTTTGAATGTGTCTAGAAAGAAGGAGTACTTGAGCCACCATTTGTGTGGCAATAGCCTGAAGATAACGTATTTCTAAAGTTATCTGTTTATTTTTAATTTTCTTCTGTTACATTAAAAAAACAGGGCGTACTGCAGTCGCATGATCAGATTCAGAAGGAAGTGCTGACCTTAAGATGAAGAAGCACTGTCAGTGGATGTCATTATAAAACACTTTAAATACATGTGTGCCCCTTCCCTACTAACATAACCTCCATTTGATATCTAAAACACTTTTTCACACGTCTCATACAGTGCAGTTTATCATTATAAGTTCTGTTATATGTGTATGTGCGAAGAATTTGTTTTATCTGTTAAGGACTGTGGGTCAGTTTGGTCATGACGCTCGATAGATGGACTGATCAGACAATGGTGTTTAGGGTAGCAAGAGCAGGATAGGGTTACATTTTTCATAATGAGATGAATAATACAAACGGTTTGTTTGAAGAATTACACTGCATCCTGTCATTGCATTTGGGTGTGACAAGATGGAGTCCTCTGACTAAGATAAGAGGGGGCTTCTGCACCTTGTCTCCTTCTGTCCGCTGTACTTGGTTAAATCTATAGGTTATGTACCCTTAAAAAAAGGATTAGTTTAATGTTTAGACCTTATTTGGGTAAGAGAAGAGTAAGGGGAAGGCTGGCTAGCTTAATCATTTTGAATTGTATGGGACTGATGTTACTTCCATGCATCCTTGCAAAGCACACGCCTCGTTGTGCAAAAAAGGTCCAGATTGACCAATATCACCAAGTCAGTATTAGTTCTTATGCAAAAGATACCTGCGTATTTTACCTGCCGCAAGATATGATGACCTTGATAGACCATTTGGCGTTTGCAATGGTACGAACAAAATCTTAGCAAAGTTACTTTTGCAAGCATACCCTATAGGTTCATATAAACTAGTGCCATGTAAAAAACTGACCTCCTGGCAAGTTGCAGCTGATGAGCAACCTTGACCCTAAGTGACAATTTACCTTCATCACATTAAATGAACATGCTCCACTACAAGGACGAATGATGGATCACAAGGTTATATCTTTCTATTAAACAGTAAAATGTGACGTAAAGGTTTGAATATTTAACACCCATTGGCAATTTAATCTCTACAGAAAGCTTAAGGTGTAGTCCCTGCAATTTTTTTATGGAATTTAATGTTTACCAATAGAACATAAGGGTACCTAAAATGAGATCCATCATTCCCACCTTTCCCTAGAGCTGTAACCCTAAAATAAAGAATCACTGATTCTCTTTGGAATCAGATCATAATGTCAGATTGAACTCTTTCCTACATCTGCTACCATATCTGCTACCATATCTGCTACCGGTAGCATATCTGTTACTATATCTGCTATCATATCTTTTACCATATCTGCCACCATTTCGATTATTATATCTGCTACCTTATCTGCCTCAATATCTTGTACCATATCTGCTACCATATCTTCTACCATATCTGCAACCATATCTGTTACCAAGAAAGTAGGAACTGTACCAAAACTTTTATTCGTATCAACAGTACTTCTCTCTGGTTTTTCGAAGTTAACCAACAAGGTCGCCTCCGAGTTTAGTTACCTATTATTTTTCAAGTGACGTTAGATCATTGAAAGTCTCGAACTGGCTTTCCTTTTGTTTCCTGTATTAAACCCATCCTTTTCAAACCCTTTCATTGTTTCATTGTGACAAAATGTTTTCATAGACTTCCTTACACTTAATTAGTAGACAGCATTTACTTTGTGTTACCATTTATGCCACAATTAGGGTTTTAAGAAAATCCTACTTTTTCTTTCTCTGCCTGCCTAAGAAAGGCAGTGTTACTTGGTCTATTTTGATCTCAAGTGTAATAATACTTCCCATTTAATCCGTCAAAGCTAAAGGCTAGTGCATTAGAAATCAGAATGAAAAAAAATGGACGAAGCTTTTCAGATCTTCAAGCTGTGATTCGGTTGCCATGGAAATTTCCACGTTGTATTACTTATACCAACATGAATATTCATGACACTGGATTAAATCAGCATGCGAGTACTTAAAGTTCATGGAGCATGTGAGGAAAGTCTATTACAACACAACTGACCATGAGAACGATATCTCTCCATACGCAACCATTAAGTTAGTACAAGTACTTGGAAGTAATAACTTTGATCAAAATAGTCGCAAGTACATTTATATTGCCATATTAACCATAATGAATTCCATAGGTTTGAGAGGGAAGCGTATCACATTGGGATTGTTTCTACTGACAACATTTGCCAAACTTACTGACACAAAAGGTAAGTAAAGACGTCACAATTGCTAAGTATTGTTGTTTAAAATTGATTACTGCTTGTAACACGAAATTTTGATCTCTAGATTGTCCTCATAATTCAAGAATACAAGTACATTAATATTTCAGCAAAAAAAATCATAACCCTTCTGTCAATGGTTGGCGACCTAATCTAAGCTTAAATGGGAAACGAAATCTGTGACGAAATGTTAAAGGAAGGGATTAAGCAAAAATTTAATTTTCATATAAAAAAGAGTAACTAAATCTCCCCAATTTGGTGAAAATTTCATTCAAATCGGACGTATATTACTCAAGATATCAGCTAATGAAGTTATGTGACCCAAAGTGAGCTTGAGGCAAGCAGGGGTTATATATCTTCCTCACGTTGATAAGACAAGCTTTGTTTCCTTTGTTTTTTCAGTCTGTTGTATCGACCTTGAATTCAATTGGGGTAGGACCTTTCCGTGGGGAATATGAAATTTGAATTCCTCATGCCTCTCATGCAATCACATTCCGATAACAGGGGATTGTTGAGGAGAAAATTGGTTGAAAAGTTTAAAGAAAAACAAAAGACTGCTCATGAAAAGTGAGGGTATGATATGAGCTTGCTTCAAGTTTGCTTTGTGTTGAAAATGTGACGACGTTAGCTGTGGATATCTTGAGAACCACTCATCGGATATCAATGGAAATTTCACCAGATTGCTTAGAATAAGTACCCCTCTAACAGATCAAAACTTGATTTGAGCTTAGACCCTTCTTTTAATGTCTACAAAAAGCACGTGGAAGTATGCAGAAGTAAAGAATTAACTGAATTTGACACATCCTATCTAAGCTGTTCATAGGCAAACTGATCACTGATCAGAGATAAGTCTCTCTAAAGACGATGTACCTAGAATCGAAACGTCAAGTTCACTTTGGCCTATATCTTTATTCTTCTTTTACATTAAAAATGAATATAAAATGCAGGGATTGATTTAAGGTTTCTCTTTGAAGGTCCATTTTGATAGCCAGTGTACCATTTGAGGGCCATTAACTCACTGTATTCTGTCAGGGAAAACGACGGCTTTCCTCACACTTTTATATGGCGTGTATCCAAGTACACAAGGGGTTTGGCATGGTGGGAGTCAAGTGGAAAGACCCCTGTAACAGACTACTGCTCTGCAACTTGAACAAATTTTTGAGCATGCAATGAATCATTCATCTGCTATGTTTAAAGGTATTAGATGTGATGAGATAATTAGACCAAAGATACCTCAGTTTCGTCATTTGCCTTTTTATTTGATATATTTTCAGTAATTATGAACTAGCCTCCATGAAAAGTACGTACGAAAAATAGCGTTTGTGAAGGTGGCAAAGTTATCCCAAATTTCAACTCATTCATCCGAGGGCGGAAGGTTTCTACTCCACGGAATCCACTTGAACAGTTGTCCCACGAAATCATTTCTCGCTGAGTTTCCTACTGGGGACAGATGTGATGGTACACTTCTTTACACTGCTTTGTAACTTATCTTTTACAGAAAGCTGCAGCGCCACCACTTATTTTAGCAGGGAGGTGTTAATTTAGTAACAACTAATTGGTACAAGGGTTTACCTGGTTTATGCATACTGACAGGGCATACAATGCATGCTACAAGATGAATATTGTGGGGGTGTGCTACTACATTAGCGGAAGTTTCATTCAGGGTGTTTACTTAAAATATCCGCAAAAACATAGGCAGGATAAATGTTCGGTCAAAACTTACTATCACTGTGGTGCCATGTGCTTCTGAATTATATTTTTGAATTGCTTTGTAGGCAGGATCAAACGGTCTTGGGCACTATACGCTGTACAAGACCTGCGGGTCGACGGTTCCCTAACCCTCCAAAATTATCTTAGAAAATGTCAAAACTCGGGAGTTGAAGGGGTCAAGCCTGAATCTCAGAAAAGTTCAGACCGCATTGAGTAAGTTTAAAATATTACAATGTAACAACTACTTTATCCTTTTCAACCAAGGTTCTCGTTTCCAAATACGAAAGGATGGCATTCTTGTTTCTCATCATTTTTTTAGGATTATGTGAATTCGCAGAAACGTTTTCAGCTCAAACACGAACAAGCTGTTTAAAGGGTGAATCATTCGAACAAAGTAACGGTGAGTTATTTTATATTTGTTGCTGATAAGTTCAGCCACCCAAATTTGAAGAAGAATAACCCCCCCCCCCCCCATATGCCACTCAAAGCATATGTTGCCCTTCTAGTTTCACAATAATTTTGTAGCTGAAATTGTAAACATTGCAAAATTTAGGTAAGGCAACATCTTCTTAAACTGCGATATGAGGTGAACGGGGAGAGATTACATAAAAGGGGATTAAAGAGCACGTGTGGCAGAAATAATGTTTTAAGACAGAGGACGGCGTCAGCCATATATGATCGGACAGACCATATCTTTCGTGCGTTAAAGCTGCGTCATGTTCTAGAGATAGGGTTCAAGGGGCACCTCACCTATGATCAATGAGGCATGGTTTAAAATGCTTAAGTGCAAAATGATATTCTTATCGTCACCAAATTTTACTTGACATGTTCATCAATGTGTACTGATACCACATGGCACGAAAATTTATGACTCCAATTCTTCTGATTTGTGTAAAAGATAAGGTCGGTTTCGAAATGCGGATCCATCCCGATTGCGTCATGGGATATGATTTAATTTAGACTGCTTTAATGAAAAGTGGTGTAATTAATTGTCCTAAATATCAAATTGTGATAAGAGAGAAAACCGAAAGCTAGCTCATACATAATGGTAATAGTGTCATGCCCGACAGAAATAATGCTGTCTTATGACTATTGATTGTATTTATAATGACGGGCACTTATGAGGCGATTTTCCATTCAGACCAGAGTATTGCAGCCCTACAAAGGAAAAAAGAGTTGTACTTAACTCATTCAAACAATAGTAAAGAAAAGCCAAACGGAGTGAAAACAACAAAATTTTTAAATAGAACTAAAATAAAAGAAAAATATGAAAACCCAACACAAAGCAGCATAACAGCAAAAAAATAAAGCGCAATGTTATTTTACCGAACAGCAAGGGTTTTTTAAAAGAGGATTGAGCTACTCCTTTGCTGACTTTAACTTGCTCTTCTGAGTTTTTCATTTTATGTTCATCTCATATCTTATTGATTTTCGCATTTGATCGGAGTGAAATTTTGTGCGTTTTATTAATACATTTTAGTGAAATATTAATACAATATGCCTTGCAGTGTGTATCGATTACAAGACTCACATCAGTAACGTTTGTGAGAATGCACCAGTGCAGAGATAAAACGTTTGCAAATTATCCTAAAGCGTTGTCCATTGTTACCTTTCTTTACTTTTTTATTGTTCTCAATTTACTGACACCTTTATAAATTGTGTAACATTTTCCATCAAATAGCGCAACAACATCAGTTAAACCTTGAATAGTGTATCGACTTAAAGCTATCATCAAGCGGTTTAAGAAAACGGTGACGTCCTTGAAAATTTCTTCCCGCTAAAAAGCGTGCATCATTAGGAACAGCATTGTGAAAATTATGTAATACCGGTCGAGATTAACAAATGGCAAACATTTAATTTATAAGAGATAATCAATATAACGTGTGCAGAGAATCTTTTCGCGTAATAAACAGGTAAGTATAAGGCTCTAGAAATAAACAGAAAGATTGGAGATAATTTCTGTGGTGAATTTTTAGGTGTTGACATATGACATCTATTTCCTAAAAGAAAATTTTCCTGTTTTCGGTTCCCTGCCAAAGGCGAAATGAATCTATGATGCAATCACTCTGTCGATTGTGTGTTCATGTGTGACTGTTTGTACATATAAAATGTATAATTGTGACGCTTGGCTTGTAAACAAGATATCTCAAGTTGCAATGTTGGATACTTTCCATGCTTGGTATGTAGAATTATCATATTAAGTCTAAGAGAAATATTTCCATTGTTTTGGTGGGTCCAAGGTTTTGTGAGGTCACCAGAGGTAAAAACTGAAAACCTTGTAAACACGGTGTCTTTCGGTAGGAAGCATGTATGCTTTTCAAACTTGGAATGTGGATTCGTCATAGTCAGAAATGGACCAAATTCATTAATATTTGTTTTTGCTCTCCATTGGCCCATTCACATGTGTACCATACAGTTGTTGCTTAAGACAGGAAATAGTGTACGGAGAATATCGCCTACATTAGTGAAGTCATTTTAAAAGGCGTAAAGATATTTATAAGAGTACGAGTACATTTTAAACGGAATGTTTAGAAGGTGAAAGTCAAAAGCTTACACTAACAGACCGCTAAATGGCCCTATGGAAACTCGGAAAGAGGTAATGCAACCCCTCTCCACAACAACAAACGGAATTAACAATTGCCCTGCAAGAATTTTATATTGACTCTTTAAACTGATAAGAATTATGAAGATCACCCCCCCCCCCTCCTCGCCCTTTCCATAATTAAAAAACAAGTGCGGAAAACTATTCCAAGCTGAAGAAAGGGGCTAATTGGATATGAAGATGGCGCACAAAGGTAAAGAAAATGATATTCCATCAAACTAATAAAAAATTATACCAAAAGTCGGTGAACAGGTGTCACACAATGACAAACAATGAAGTTGTTCTTTAGAAGATTCAACATCGTCTCTTTCTTTTGTTCTCGCATAGTTGCTACGAAGGTCATATGTTTATCTTGGACTTTAAAATTCAGTGAGCTTAAAAGGTTTTATGGACATAATACAAAAGATTCGTGGCAAATCATTAAGCTCTCTCAGTAACTTTGTCCTTACAAGTGATGTAGAGCTTTCAGCCCACCTTAACAGCTTGTCACGGTATCTTGAACTGATATCTTTCAACATGTTAACAGTGGATACATATCTTCTCAACTTGCCGAAGTTTGCGGAAATTCATAAAAATGCTACAGCGTGCTATACAGTCTATGAACACTGACGTAACACTGGATCTTGTCTTTTAGTCAAGGTTTGGACCTAGCTGAGTCAAATTGACGACGCAATTTTTGGTCAGATTGGCCCATATTTAGGTCTTTAGTTGACTTAAATATTTGAGTTAGTTCCATCATCACCATTTTTGGAACAAGTTGTCCAACTGTTTTGAGACAATAGTCTTCAAATAAATCAGGCAAAAAAGTGAATCATCTTAACCCTAATTACCACCCTGGAGTTGATGATTTCCTCAATCCGAAGTGAATAGGGCTGTCAAAACAACAAAAGTTGTGACGTTACTTGTAATTCTCATCTCCTACATGTAATGTGTAATGTGTAAATCGTAATCCTAATCAAGCTGAAACTTGAAATGTAGCTACGTGACCTTAAAATCTTGTAAATGCGTCCCCGACGACGCCATAGGTTAAAGGCCAGAGGTCAAAGATGAAATGAAATAAACATTGGTTTGTGCCATTTCCATCTTGTCGGTATGATACAGAAAGTTTTAAAGACACATTTATGTGTAAAGGAAAAAGAGATGAAGTTTAAATAATGCTCTTCGGTTACTGAGGCTCGAGGAGAAAGGTCAAGCTGGTCTGAATTTTCGAAAAAATATGTCGTGGACTCTTCCTAAACTGTAAATTCAAACTTAACAGGTTGGTAAAATTGAAGAGTCGTAAGTCAAATTTCAGAAGTCAGGTCAGATTAGGTAAGAATTTTATTTTGAGATTATTTGGCTATCAAAATGCTTAGTCACATGTGTAGAATGCGATAAGGCACAATTTCAAGTATTGCCTTTTTGGTTGTTAAGGGCTGAAGTCAAGGTTTCAATGTAAGTCGAAGGTCAAATCGACCCATACATTTTGCAAAATAGTGTGTTGTAAAGTCCTCCTAAATCGAAAGTCTGTGTAAACTCAAATTTGGTGGGTTGGTACCTGTCAATGAAAACTGGTGAAAACTCATAGGTCAGAGGGTGAAAAGGTGGAAATTCACTAAAACTGATGTTTTTACAAACATTTCAATTCAATCAAAACACGTGGTCTTTTATAGAAAAACATGAACAGTTATTAAAATCGTGCTTTTGATAGCCTAGGTCAAATGAAGGTCAAAAATCAATTTCCCTGAAGGTTATAAAAAATGTTGTCTTCCACTTATAAATGTGGTTAGGTACATGACCATAAAACTGTATTGTGTAATTAATGACGTAGAACGGAGTTCAACATTTAAAGGTCCTGTAACCTTACATCGTTTGTAGCCTGTATTGGCTAATTGCTTATCCTATGTGGAAATTTCATCTACAATATATGACACGAAATTTGCAAAACCATAAATTGTCTCGTGGTTCTTAATTGCCACTACACAAACGGTTACAATGTTCTACACCAGTGGTTCTCAAAGTGGTCCCTACCGCCCCCAGGAGGCGAGGGCAGTTTCAGGTGGGCGCTACAGAGCACACCTGGAATAGGGGGAACTGACACTAAGTTGAGGGTCTCTGACGATTACAACAAATGATGTTGGAAAATGATGATGGAAAATTAGCCGGGAGCAAAAATTTAAAAGGTATTATTCCCTCACGCCTGATCTATAGCCCACACACCCTACGGACTCACCCAACTTTGATCACTGAATAGAAGATCATTTTTATTCAAACATTACTTGCAAGCAGAAGCTTTCCGAGTGAATTCAAACCCAAAATATTCTGCGTTTTGTGTTTGTAACTGTGTGGAATGCGATCAGCTATACAACAAGCATAGGAAACAACTTTGTAAAAATAAAATTATCTATACCATCAATAATAACAAATCTGCTACGTAAGGCTTTGTATGATTACTCAGTGGACATGGCAGCTGGTTAGCTAGCCTCAGCCCATCCCTATCCATCTCCATCACAGCCCTCAGTATGGACCCTTACAAACGTTTTAGCGGGTACAGGCAACCTATCTTGTGAAAAGCTTACAAATGTGTCTGCAAGCCTCTTCGTTCAAATTTGTGTAACACTGCCGTTAAAATTTCAAGAGAACACAATGGGCTAGTTGTTCTTTAAGGTGTGTTCACACCAAAACCGAAGTCAGCTGAGTTTCCAAGCCAGACGCGTAAGTTTTGTCCCCGGGACAAAAAGGGGAAACTTTATTTCAATGAAATAATCATAGAGTAGGATAATAGGAACTATCCTGCTCTATGATGATTTTGGAAAATCGCCCCATTCCTGTGAGATAACAAATTTCGTGTCCAGCCCGAAAAACGCAGCAGGTTTCGGATTTAGTGTTGACGCACCTTTATTTGACGCTTGTCTCAAACCTTGACTTTGCCTAACCATGAAATTGCTAGAGGTAGCACATTCATGGCCTAACGGACATATATACTACACAAAATGTACTAAAATAGCTCCCATGACCTTCAGTTTTGCACAACAGTTACTTCAGTGTAATTGTTACATCGTCAAAATGCTCGTCAGTTGGAAGTTAATGTATTATGGTGGTTTCGACAGCATGACGGGATATTAATACACATCTTCCTTCACTCTACAAACAACGACACCGGCACTCATCTGAAACTTCTCTCGTCTGCTGTTTTATTACATAGGGAACAATCCATGGTGATTCGGGTGACACTTTTCACAAAATTTCTCTTTATTGATATCATTAAACAAACACGGCCGTAGTGAGGGGGTGTGGGGGTGTCAGCCCCCCTCCCCCCAATATTTGGTCGCCGTCGGAAAATTTTCGGTCTGTCGGCAAAAGGGGAGAGGGAAGGAAAAGAGGAGAGGAGGAAAAGAAGAGGCAAGAAGGGAAGGGAAAAGGGAAGGAAGGGAGTGAAAGGGAAGACGGAGAATGGAAAGAAAAAAAAGAGAAAGAGAGAACGGGAACGCTCGGCCAGTTTGTTATCGGCTATTTCGATTTTCGGCTGTTCATCCAATTGACCCATTCAAGTTGAAGGCCCGTCGCCAAATTCACCATGCATGTGACGGCCATATCAACGGCCGTCGGTGTAATTGGACGAGTGACCGAGTCCGTCGCCAACTCAGGGAAAGAAAGGGAATTCAAGGTTTCCGAATACGCGCGCTATTTCATATGACCAGTGTTTTAGCCAGCCCTATTGGTGCGACAATGTCGCATTAACGGCGACAAGTGTCGCAAAAAAAAAATCTGACAAGCAAATTCTACGCCGGTGTAAATTTTGACAGAATCAGCCTCATTAGAATAAGTTTGCCAGTTCCTTGCTGTCAGCATATCATATTTGTCTGCTTTAATTGCGACAGGACTCCCTATTTCACAAGCCTTTATTTTAACCTCCGAGCCCCACTACCCTACTTCCATCTCGAAGTTCAGAAAGTAGACTGGTTTCTTTCGTGGCGCAATATTTTGTGTAGAAAAATATTTGTCATCAAGATTTTTTGGTTCCTCATTAGGGCAGAAATGCATTCAAATATTGCACCATTTGCGATCTAGGCGCCTTTCAAATTCCAAAAATTTTCCAAAGGAGAGGTGTCCCCTCCCCTTAGACCACTCCCCCAGGCCGGCGATCACACGACATACTGCATGCCTCCCTTTAAAAGAAATCCTGGGCACTCACTAGAATGCATCCTGGCGTTTGAAGCCTGTTTTGAACGCTAGTGTTAAGATTCTGGACACTTCTCTCCATTTTTGAACACCGGACGCCTATTTGAACATTTACCGTTTTTGAACGCCTGACGAGTCTAGTGTTCAAATGCTGGACGTATAATGTTCAAATGCTGGACGCATAATGTTCAAATTCTGAACTTCAGGTTTAGCTCTTGAAGTATAGTGGCATGACGGGAGGAATTGCCTAACACATTAAATCTTTGCATTGATTAATGTATCATGAACCAAAATATATCCTGGGACTTCAGTTTTTACCCAGAAATATGTTAAAACCTCAGAGCTTCCGGGGGCCTCGCCCTCTGGACCCCCACCGAGCTTTGCCCCTGGACCCCACCAGGGGCCTAAGGCGCTCGTTTTACGCATCACCAGATCTGTCGGCAAAACATGATCTCTACACCCCCCTCCCCCCAAAGATTACACCTTCGCTACGCCCCTGTAAACAAGAAAAAAGAAATTTTCTGGTAGAAACTCGTCGTTTAATCAGGGAAGGTAAACCACACTGTTTATAACAGCAGATAAACATATTTATACCTTAAGTGTTCAGGGTGAAATTAGCGGAAAAAATACACGTGACTCGCGTGACAGTTACTATTGGCAAAAATCAGGATACTCGCGCACACACACATATATTTGATTTTGTAGGCCTTATTAAAACTGTTTCCGATATTTTTTTATAACCATAATTAAGTTGAAAAACACTTCCAAGTTCCAACTTAATTTTCATGCAACTTCAATAAAATGTAACTCATGAAAATAATGAGAAAGAAGTATTGTGATTCGCATGACACCAAAATGTCACTCGCGTGGCGAGTTCACTTTTCAGACAGTTTCAGAACAAATGTAGTAATAAATTGAAGGCATAGATTTTGCATAGCAAAATATAATATTTATTGGTCCAAAAAGAGGGGAAGAAACTTCCCTTTTTGGAGTCTTCCACTACACTTATGTCCTGGAGTAACCCTCTTACGCCATACTTTTTACCTGTAGGTGTGGTTGTTCGCACAATGTATCTTGTAATAAATATTACAATATTTGTTCTGGTCATTTCACTCATTTGAAAGTTGTAGGAAAAAAATTTGATGAAAAGTTCATGCAAATAACCATTCTGATCTGTCATAAGAATAAAACTTAAGTGTAGCAATGGAGCCTTACATTAAGCGGTCACTTTTGGCTCCTGGTCCCGTGGATTTTAATACAACCAGGAGCCATTTTCCCAGGACCAGGAGCCATTCTCTAAAATCAAGAAAACTCGTAAATATGGTGTTTTTAATTGATAGTTTAATTTAGGGAGTCTTCTACATTAAGTATTTTGGAATGCTTTGAAGAAGAGGTCTTTCACATTGTAAATTTGCTGGTGAAAAACAAAATAAATATGATCAATCAACATTTTGTTCTCAGAATGGTCGTTCGCCGGTACGCAGTGATTCCGTAGTGATATAATATGATAGCGTTTGAGTGTAAGAAATTGCGAAGATCGGACATCACCATATGTTTTGGGAAATATATATATATATATATATAACAGTCTAAAAGAATACACTAAAAGCAAGAACTAAAATTGGCTAAAACCGTGTATT